>PVJI01011853.1:0-54256 GCA_004026765.1 Micronycteris hirsuta
TCCGTTCTGGTTGTTTATTTTTCGCTATTGAGTTCATTGTTTAAACTCTCTGGTTGTGAGCGGTGGTGCAGTGTGTCCACCTACGCCGCCATCTTGGCGGAAGTCTAATTTTTAAAACTTGTAATTAGGGCCTATATACACATATAATTTTGAATTGTAGTTTTTCTTAAAGATTTTATCTATTTATTTTTAGAGAGGGGGAGGGAGAGAGAAAGAGAGGGAGAAAAACATCAGTGTGTGGATTGCCTCTTGTGTACCACCTGCTGGGGGCCTGGCCCACAACCCAGGCATGTGCCCTGACTGGGAATCGAACCGGCAACCCTTTGGTTCACAGGCTGGCACTCAATCCACTGAGCCACACCAGCCAGGGCAAATTGTGGTATTTTTTTTTAGGTAACTTTTTTTTCAATTTTTTATTTTAAAAAAATGAATGTTCACACAAAGTTGCAAAGATAGTACAGAAAGGCCCCTTACACCCTTCAGTTAGTCTCCCTCAGTGGTTACATCTCTCATAACTGCAGCACAATATCGAAACTAGGAAACTGACATCGGTATAAAGTGCCTCTATAGTTCTGTGTCATTTTACCAGCTCTGTAGGTTTGTGTAGCCACCGCTGCAATCACACTACAGAACTATCTTGTCACCACGGAGATCTCCCTTGTGCCACTCCTTACGAGACACATATCCTTCTCCTCCCTCCAGAAACCACTGATCAGTTATCTATCTTTGTAAGTTTGTCGTTTTGAGAATGTTGTATAAATAGAGTCATCCAGTATGTGGCCTTTTGAGATTGGCCTTTTTGATTCAGCATAAATTCTCTTGAGATTTGTGCTTTCAATTTTTTAACCTAATTTTATATTCCGAGTGTTTCCTCACATCATTATGTTTTTTGAATGACAATTTTTATGACTTTTATGCACAGAAAACTCAATAGTATACACCTAGCCAGTTTGGTGGCCAGTTCTTTAGCCTTTGCCATTTCCAGCTTGGCAATGTGAGCTGCTGACTTGGACCCAGGACGTTGCCTTCCTGGTGGCAATGGGTCTTATCATATCTGTCATTGTGATTGGTCCAGATCACTTCCACCAGCTTAGCCAGAGGTCCTTTGTCTTCCAAGTTAACCCATGCGAAGGTGACCATGGTGCAGGTCTTCCTGGGATTAGCTGCCCCTTCCCCTTGATAATGCATAACCCCATTGAATGGCATAGGGCAGGCAGGAAGCCAACCAGCTCGGTGGATTCCACATCATGTGCAGTCACTGTCAGCTGAGCCTTCTTGTTCTCCACCGAGGTGGTGACAGTGTTAACCCCTGCTCAAAGGACAGGAGGCCTCTTGGGGGAGGGGAGGCATCCCTTTGCCAGCAGCCTTTTTCTCAGCCTGGGCCACCATTCCGTGCTTCTTCTCTTGCTTTGTGTCAGGTCTGTGCTTGTGGGAGCTTAAGCAGTTGAGCAGCTGTTTGGTGATCCAAGGCCCAGGTGAACTGGTTAATGGCAGGAGGCACTTTCAGACACTTACAGAGAATAGCCCTTTGCCGCTGCAGCTGAATGTAGCTAGGCCATTCGACAAAGCGGGCGAGGTCCCTTTTGAGCTGGATGTCCTCTCCAATGCCGAAATTCTTAGGCCTTTTCTTAAACAGGGCGTTTACCACCTTCTTGGCCTCCTGCTTTACAACAGCAGGGCCTGGTGCCACCTTCTTCCTCTTTGCCTTCTTTTCTTTCAGCATCTTGGGAGGCACGAAGAGAGATAAAGAGAAGGGAATTGTGAGAAATATGGATCTCAAATCACTATTTTTAAAAACATAAGTTTAATGGTTACATAAAATCTCCTATTGTTGAACACCTAGATTATTTCCTGAGTTTTCCTATTATAAACAAAACCACGGTGAGATCATTGTAATCAAATCTTTGTTCACATCTCTGATTTTTTCATTATGATAGATTCCTAGCAGGGAGGGTTGATGGGAAGTTAGTTAGGATAGCTTTGGGGCACATCATGGAAAACTTTGACTCAAACTGGCTGAAACAATTAGGAAGTCTGTCATCTAACATAACAAGAAAACTCATGATAAGGCAGTTCCAGGCCTGAAATAGTCAGTTGACGACCCAGTATCAAGGACCCTGTGTTTTTTCAGCTTATCACCACCCTCTCTGCCATGTGGCCCTGTTCCCTATCAATGGCTCACCAGTGTTACTGGAATGGTGGTCACTCTTTTTTGGTCCAGACACAGTCTTATCCATGAGCAAAAGGGGCTATCTTTTCTGTGTCTTTTTTTTTTAATGTTTTTTTTTTTTGAAGATTTTATTTATTTATTTTTAGAGAGAGGAGAAGGGAGGGAGACAGAGAAGGAGAGAAACAGCAATGTATGGTTGCCTCTCACATGGCCCTCATGGAGACCTGGCCTGCAACCCAGGCATGTGCCCTGACTGGGAATCGAACCGGGACCCTTTGGTTCCCAGCCCGCGCTCAATCCACTGAGCTACACCAGCCAGGGCTCTGTGTCTTTTTTAGGAGCCAGGAAACCTTTCCTTGAAGGTCTCTTATTGGTCAGAGCCAGTGCATGTGCTCTGTCCTTAAGGAATGTATTATTCTGCTGCAAATAATAGAAAAATGGCTGACTAGTTAGGGCTTTATTTCTCTCACATCACAAGTCCACAAGTAGGCAGTGTCCGGCTTGTGGAGCAGGTCAGTTATGTTATCATGGACTCAGGCTTCTTCTGGCTTTCTGTTCTGTTATCCTTAGCATGTGGCTTTCATTCTCAAGATTGCAGGACGGCTACTGTATCTCTAGCCATCACATCTGTATTCCAGTCAGAACAAATGCAAAAGGCAGAGGGGATTTCTCATAGGGAGCTTTTTGCCTTTTTGTTCTGGGAATGATGTCTTCCCTCAAGACCACCACCTATGTATCACTGGTAAGAAAGGAGTCACGTGGCTGACACTAGCTGCAAGGGAGCCAGGGAGATGGGATCAAATGTTTTAACTGGGCGCGTGGCCGCTCCGAGCAAATCGTGGCTCACTGTGTTAGGAAGAAGGAGCATGTGGAATTGTGTAGGCAACCAGGAGTTTGTACCACTTGTCTAAGTATAACTTTCAAAATGTTAAAAACATAATTCGCATGTAAATAACATAGGGAACATGAGTCAGAATTTTACATGACTCATTAATGAGGGAACTGGAAGTATGACAAAGTCAGTTTGAAAGAGGTTATGAGACACCGATAGTCATACCTATGTATAATTGTCAGGGAAAAAAGGAATACTGAAATAAGCTTGTTAAGTTTGATACGAATCTGATTGATTTCCTACAGGTCAACAAAACCCATGACCTCTGGGGTTATCTTTTCTACCCGACAAAAATCATTTACATCAGATCAGTTTTGTACAAGTTAATATTTAATAGTAGAATCTGGATTCTGATCAGTGGGAAATAGTCAAAACAATGCGTATGCCCCCAGAGAGTGAGGTTACCCCAGACGGGCGTGTTAGCAGGGCGCAAAGTGAGGCCCCTGGACCGGCACCACTGGGTGTTTATTTGTTAGGGTACATGTGTTCAGCCTGCCAGACCTGCTGAATCGGATACTCTGGGGATGGGGCCCAGCAATCTATTACTGTCACGTGTGCTCAAGTTGGAAAGACATGGTGTCATCTTTTTACTGTATTTTCAGATTTGGGGTAATTTTTCTAAATATACCCAGGCCACACAGAGCCTGGGGAAAGGGTAGTAGGGTCACTGTGACTGGCTGAGAGGAGAGGACCCTCCAATCAAAATAAAACAGGGCTCCAGCAGCAGGGGAGCAGGGGAGCAAGGTAGGGTCATTCACCAGCAGTGTGCCAGGCAGATGCCACAGGGCAGGGGGCAGCAGTGGAGGCAGCTCTCCTGCCTCCCCTTACCTGCCCCACGTCTGCTATCAAGGTATACAAGTGTGTGGTCAAAAGCTGCGCCCAGACGTTCCCAAAGCTCGACACGTTTCTGGAGCACATCAAGAGCCACCAGGAGGAGCTGAGCTACCGCTGCCATCTCTGCTGCAAGGACTTCCCCTCGCTGTACGACCTGGGCGTGCACCAGTACTCCCACAGCCTCCTGCCGCAGCACAGCCCCAAGAAGGACAGCACGGTTTACAAGTAGGTGTCCCCCCACGTCCTCTCCCGCAGGGAGCCCGGCGGCCGCAGCCTCGGGGCCGGCCTGCAGGGTGGGCTCTGGGCCTCGGCACTGGTGGGAGCAAAGACGCTGCCCTCCTTGTAGCATTCTTCAACTTGGCAGATATTTACCCTAAAAATTCCTGAAAAAGGGAAACCTAGTTTTTCCTTGTGATAGTGGAAAAGAGATTTGATTTTTTTCTATTAATATACTAAAAATATTATGAAAATATTATTTTGCCTGATAGTCTACAAAATTTAGGTTACAGTGGGAATGGTACACAGATTCTTAGAATAAAACAAAGAATTAACAAGCACCTTTGAAAGCAAAATTCATTAAAAAAAATTTTTTTTAAATAGTATATTAAGTTTAGGTTAAAGTCGAAGCTGTATGCTGATTCTTGGAATGAACAAAGGGCGCATCAAGTGTAAATTTGATTTAGGGTCATTTTTTTCCCATATGTCACCTTGGTTTTTGTTACAGTCACAAAGAGGGCCCCTTTGGCAGAAATGGTGGGGGGGTTCCCTCCGTTTTGCCACATGCCCTTAATCCTGAGATCCTCAAGCCATCCTCTTCGGAGCTATCATTCTTGTGATCAGCCTTTTGAGTTTCTCTTCCTCAGTTGTTTTCCAGCCTCTCCTCCGGACTCTCCTTTGCTGACGGTGTTATTTGTAGATACCCAACATCACTTATGTAACTTTGTGAAATCCTGCATTTTTGCCCTGCAGTCGTTTTGCTGTGCATTTGCCCTGTGTTGCCGCCTGACAAAGCCCAGCACATAGTGTGTAGGGATAGATCTTAGTGAAAAGCAAGAATTTGTTTGAGGACTCCTTCTAGTCATTAGTGACTGTTTTCATGTTAAATGGCTTCTGCTTCTTTTACAAACTTGTACCTGCAGGTACTTGGCTGATGACCTCTGTTAAGGGGCACCGCTGCAATTCCTCGGTGAACTTCTGAGGTTCAGAGATAAGTAAATAGAGACTTTGAGTTTAGAATGCATGGGTTGCTTAGGGAGACAAATGTATCACTATTTTCACCATATATTGTGATAAAATACTATTATAGATACATTATATGTGCATGTCTCTAATATATGTGTGTATATGGTATAGAAGTACCACAGTAGGAGGTATCTGAACTGGGTTTTGAAGGATGAGTAGGAGTATACCAGGTTGGCAGTGGGTAGGGTGGAGTGCATTCCTAGCAGGAAGACCAACAAGTGTAGAGATATAAAACAGAAAGACTGTTGGCGTACAGTAGAAGTGGGAAATGATATTTAGATGAGGGCTAAGGGAGAAAGTGGGGCCAAGGCATGAGGGTCTTGTAGAAATAACAAGAGCTCTGAGAAGTTGGCAGGGGGACTGGAACTCATAAAATGGGGTGTAGGGCAACTGACCCTGGGAGAGATTGGGAAATGGGGCCAGAGAGACGGGAAAGCCAGGCTGAGGCTTTTACCAGCCAAGGGGATGGAGGTTTGTACTCAGAGGACATTTGCTTTTGCTCTTCCAACCTGAGGATTATCTGTAAGTTCCTTTGGCTGTGTGGCCCTCTGGACTGAGACACTAAGTAAAAGGAAGTGAGCACCTACTATGTGCCAAGCTGCAACTAAGGGACGTTAATTTCTGCAGTCCTGGGATGTAGGTTGTATTAGTCAGCTTGGGCTGCTATAACAAAATACCATAGACACATGAGAGAGACAGGGGTCAGGGTGCCCTACCTCTCTGGTCTTTTCTTATAAGAATGCTAATATCATCATGAGGACCCCATACTCATGATGTCCTCTAACCCTGATCACCTCCCAAAGTCCCCATATCCAAATACCATTACATTGAGGGTCAGGGCTTTAGGGCCTCAACATAAGAATTTTGGAGGAACACAGTTCACTTTGTAGTGGTGTTCCCCACATTTTGAAGACGAAGACACTGAGGCTCAGATGGGAGAAGTGAACTGTCCACAACATCAGCAGGGATTCAAATTCTTGTCCAGGACCTTGGAAGTTTCATAGCTCTGGTCTTGGAGTTTGCAGGTTGAGAGTTGAGCCCAGTGCTGATGGCCCTGTGCCTGCAGTCAATCACTTCTCTTGCTGTTGGAGCTGCTGGCTCAAAAGTAAGGTGCGGGAGGCAGGCCACTATCCAGGTGGCCTAAGGGAGAAGTGGTGTCATGGTCATGTTAAGGGCTCTGAGCCACCTGCCTGTGCTCAAATCTCAGCTTGACTGCAAACCTGTGGATGACCTTGGCAAGGCATTCAACCGCTCTGAGCCTCAGTCTTCTCATCTGTGAAATGAGGGTACGATGGTGCCTGCTTGATCGGATTATTTACTAGGATTAAGTAAGATGAGTATGAGACACTTAGACATGGTGCCTGGAACATAATAGGAGCTCAGTAATTATCGCTGTGATTTTTTAAATTTAGATATATGGGCGTGGTGACTTCGTCCCATTTTCAGGGATCCAGACCCCACTGGTCTGGCTGCTCTGCTTTGGGCCACGTTGCCTTGGCTGCCTACAGTGCCTCCCCAAGCCCCGCAAGTAATATTCGTGCTTGCCACCGGTATATTGCTGTATATTTACTTTTTCCTTTTAAAAGTAAGATTTATTGATTTTTTTCTAATTACAAAATTCATGTTCAATGCAGAGAAAAGGATTTTTTTCAAAACCATACAAAAACAAAAAACAAAACTGTCACCCAAGATAATGCCCGTTAACCTCTTGGTACATATCTGTAATAAGCATGTTTATAGATGTGGATTTAGGTATCACAGGCTACAGTTGAGTCAGATCATCCCAAACACAGTCACCAAATTTGGTGAAAATTTATCACACCACCTTCCTGTTGCCCAACTTCTGGCAAACAGACTGAAACTTATTAGGATCACTCTGCACACTTGATGTTGTCACTTAGAACTTTTACACGTAAAACTATAATATGGATATCTTTGCATTTCAGCACAAAGAGACCTGCCTCGTCCCTTTAAACAGCCACTTAGTATTCCATTGTATGTGATGTGCTGTAATTTACTGAACCTGTTCTTTACTGCGGGCTGGTTGGGTTATTGCCAGTTTGTCATTATTACAAACAACACTACAGGGAACAATTTGGACATACATCTTCATGCATTTGTGAGTAAGTTCCTGATAGCAATTTCACAGGTCAAAGAGCAAAGGTGGGTTTAAAAAAGATGAATTATCTACCGCGTAAAATAATTGTTATATGCATACAGTGCAATATTTAAAAACAACATAAAGGCATAGAGTAAAAAGGAATTCCCTGTCTACCCCAGCTCACTTCCCCATTCCACACACAATTGCTTCTAGGAAGAGTACTTTTTCAACTTATTTTGGCACAATTTCAGACTTCCAGAGAAGTTAGCAGAATAGTACAAAGAATCCCCATAGATACTCTCTGCCCGGACATCCCAAATGTTAACTTTTTATCCTCTTCTGAGCCATTTGAGAAGGGTTTGCCAGCAGGATGCTCCTCTGCCCTTTCTTTAGTGTGGATTTTCTAAAGAACAAGAGGATAACCGCTTACATAGGCATGGTGTAGTTATCAAAATCAGGAAGTTAAATCAGTACACTTCTGTTATCTAATCTACGGACCTTACTAAAAAATTTCCAGTTGTTCCAATAACATCCTTTATAGACAAAGAAAAAAAAATTGTTTCTGGCCCAGGATCCAATCCAGGATCACACATGGCATTCAGTTGTCATGTCTCCTTGTCTCCTCGAAGCTGGAACAGGTCCTCATTCTGTCTTTGTCTTTCATGACCTTGATACTTCTGAAGAGTATAGATAGGCCAGTTATTTTGTGGAATGCCTTTGGTTTGGATTTGTCTAGACCCAAGATTGGCACTTTCGGCAAGAATATGGCAAGGCAATGCTGTGCCCTTCTCAGTGCATTATATCAGGAGGTACTTGATGTTGGTTTACCTTGGATGACTTAGTTAAGGCGATGTTTCTGGCAGGGAGTTTTAATTTTAGTGGTTATTGCTAAGCTGCCACCCACACAAACCTGTCTCCTCACCGCTGAAGCTGGTGTGATTCTCGTGCTCTCTTCCCACCAGCTTGGAGGTTCCTGCCCTTCTGGTAGCTCTCTTCCCACCCCACCTCCTCTTTCTTTCTTGCTGGGGAGGCATTTAGACTGTGCGTGTCTGAGAGGGTCCCCTGGGCCCTCCACAGGTGCAGCCTGCCTACGGTTCCCACGGTGGCCTGGTGTACAGACAGCAGGGCCCATGTTCTTGTTTTGGGCAGGAATTGCCTACTTACCTTAGGCATTACTCACTGGTACTGCATCATAAATGGGTTTATTTGTTGGCAAATGTTTTCGTGGTGGGGAGACAATGGGATCCTCTTCAGGTCTGTGGCCTGAAACTACTCTTTTGATGGCATGTTAGCCGCAGTGATACGAAGACTGGCGACAGTAAAGACTGTGTCTGTAGTGCTTGGCAGTTTATACTGTTTAGCCAGTCGTGCCCTTCATGTGACAGGCTGTCTTTGGCGGTCAGAGCAGTTTGTGAAAAGGACGGATATGGCCCCTGTCTGCAGAGCTCACTTGCTGGTAGAGGAGACAGATAATATTCAAGTAAACAAACAAACAAACAAAATAATTCGGGTAATAAATGCTAAGAAGAAACTAATATGGGTGACATAATAGGAAGGGGTTTGGGCAGAAGGGGACAACTTGAGACAGGGTGGTCAGGGAGGGCTTCTCTGAGGAGGTGACATTTGAGTTGAGACATGAAGGATGAGAAGATGCTGCCCAGAGGAAAACTCGGGGAAGAGTGTTCCCAATCATAGAGACAGCAAGTACAAAGGCCCTGAAGTGGGATCAGGCTTGGTGTGTTCAAGTTACATTAAGGAGGCCAGTGTGGCAAGAGCAGAGTGAGTGAGCTGGGGAATGTATAAAGATAAAGTTTGAGAGGTAGAAGTAGGTCAGGCAGTAGGGCCTTGAGTCCAAGGTGCGGGCTTTTAAGTAAGAGTGTGATGTGGTCTAATTTTGATTTTTTTAAGTCTTTTTTTAAAAGATTTTATTTATTTATTTTCAGAGAGAGGGGAAGGGAAGGAGAAAGAGAGGGAGAGAAACATCGATGTGTAGAGAGAAACATTAGTTGGTTGCCTCTCACACACCCCCAGCCAGGGACTTGGCCTGTAACCCAGGCATGTGTCCTGATTGGGAATCAAACCGGTGACCTTTCAGTTCACAGGCTGGCACTCAATCCACTGAGCCACACCAGCCAAGGCTAAGTTTCATTTTTAAAAGCACTACTGGCTCCCCTGTGGGAATGGACCTTACAGAGGGTAGGGTGAGGCAGGGAGGCCAGTGAGGAAGCTACTGCACATGTCCCTGTGAGAGAGAATGGCGGCTTGGATTAGGATGGAGACAGTGCTTAGAGGGAAGAGTAGACTAATTTGAGAATGAATTAAATACAGGATTTTGCCTCCAAATGTTGACCCTGGGGGAGGGGAGTGGCTGATTCCTGGGCCTGCTGGGCTAGTCCAGCTCCCACGCTACTCTCTCACTTCTCCTGCTCCTTCCCATTTAGATGTGTCAAGTGTGTCAACAAATACTCTACCCCTGAGGCCCTGGAACACCACCTACAGACCGCCACTCACAACTTCCCCTGCCCGCACTGCCAAAAGGTGGGTACCCCTGCGACAAAAATGTGCTAGAGGTGGTAGAGTGAAAACCTCACTATTTCCTTCTCCCCATGCCAGCAAAGCTTGGGGTTGTGTCCACAGACGACAGACACTTCATCTTTGAAGAGTAAGAGCTCTGCCTGGCTTGTCTCACGCATCACACCCCACACATGGCCATCTGGGGCTGCTGCTGGGCCGGGCCAGGCCACGCTGGGCTGACATGGAATGTGTCCTAGGCCCAGGCCCAGCATCTGAACAGCAACCATCAGTTTCCTGATGTGTTATTATCCTTGTGATGATTAGTTTTTTTAGCCATCTGGATAGCCTCACTGAAGCCTGTCCCTCAAGATCATCAAATATTCAGGCTATGTTCCAATTTCCAATTATCTCAAAAAATCATAATTTTTGTGAAGTTGGTTTGCTTGAATCAGGTCTACATATTGCAGTTGGCTGATATGAGCAAAATTTCTTTTAATATATAAGTTCCCCATACCACTGATCCTTTTTTCCCCTCTTTTTTTTTTTGTTCTGTGGAGTTTCCTAAAGTCTGGATTTTGTTGATTATAGCCCCTGGGTGTTTAACCTGTTTCTTTATTCCACTCATTTTCTTACAACCTTACATGGCAGATTTTCCAGGACAGCCCTGGTTTCACTTCAGCCTCTAATTTTAGAGTTTAATTTTGAGGTTTGGAGTTTGTGGTCCAAGTAAAAGATATCATGACCTGAGCAAGAACCATGTGTCAGATGCTGTTGTGAGCATTTTACATGAATTGACTCATTTAACCCTAGGAGACAGGCATATTTTTACTCTCCCATTTTATAGATGGGAAACCAAGGCACAGAAAGGTCACTGAGTTAGGACGTGGTAGGGCTGATTAGTGGTGGGGCAGTTAGGTCTGTGCCCTCAGCCACTTCTCTATACCATATGAATGAAAAAAATGAATGGCTTCTGTGTTTTCTGGCTCTCCATTACCTTTTCTTTTATTTCTTTAGTTGTTTGTTCACATTTTTCATTTATTCTTTTACTTGTCAGTCATTTGACTCAGGCCCTGTGCTGGGGAGTGAAAGTCCCTTTCTGTCCTCTCGGAGATCCCGTATAAGCAAAGGGCTCTAATTCGGTGGGTTAAATGCTGACTTTAAAAATGTGGGTCTGTATTCAAGGGCCGAATTTGTTTTGCCTAGTGTGGCAATGTGGAGTCAGAGAGGGCTTCTCAGAAGCAGTGACATCTGAGTTGGGTCTTGAGGATGAATAGGTGTTTGTCAAGCTAAGAGAGAAAGGCCCTCTGGGTAGGAAAACCACCTGGGCAGAAGCTCAGAGCAAGCATGTTTTCACCGGGCTTATGGGTAAATAGTGGGAGCCGTGATGTTCTGAGGGCTGTGCCTGACATTGGGGGCCCTGACCCCTGGTGAGCAGAAAGGAAGTTGTTTCCATAAGGGAAGGCAGGAAATGCAGGGCCCCTTGAGCTCAAGGTGGCAAGGGCTGGAGAGTCAGACCTGAAACCGACTCCTTTCTTCTGCCAGGTGTTTACTTGCGAACGCTACCTGCGACGTCACCTGCCCACACATGGCAGTGGGGGTAGGTTCAAGTGCCAGGTGTGCAAGAAGTTTTTCCGGCGAGAGCACTACCTCAAACTGCATGCTCACATCCACTCAGGTGGGTACCCAGCTCCCCAGCAACTCCTGCCTACTTCACCTCCCCCATCCCCAACCCCTTTGTGTTCTCCTTCCCATCCCTCTCTGGCTTTCCTCCCTATCTCCCTTTTGCCCTCTTCCCCATCCATCTCCTGCCCCCTTTTCCTCCCTTGTCCTCCTTGGCCCCCTACCAACCTGCCCTCTCACGTGACCAAGGGGCTCCTACCAACACTAGAGCAGAGATCAGCCCCTGGAAGCTGTGGGGTCCTTTTGGCTCTGCCTCTTGAGAGTCTGCTCTCTCAGACCATTGCGAGGCCACGGGCATGGGGGTGCTTTTCTCATCACCAAATTGGCACCCAAATCTGCCCCAAACCCCTCTCTTCGGTTCCTCAGTCCAGACACATTCGTTTTTAAAAATTTTTATAATGTTTTTTTATTAGATGAAAAATTATTATTTTCTTTTTATTGAAAAGGATCAAAAAATTGAGAAAACCTTAGGAGAAAATCTTTGACAATACAAAAGCATGTATAATGAAAATAAACTGTCCTCTCACCTCGGATGGACAATCCAAATGTTTCTCAATTTTTTTATACTATGACCTATGGTAAAAAATACATTTTATATTGCAACTCAGGAAGCACATCTATATAGATAGAATATACTGAAACAAAAGTTTCACGAAGCAGTACTTTCTGTTCAGTTTCAGTTGTTAAAATAACCATCAACAGCTTGTGACTCCCAGTTTATAGTTTGAAAAATACTCCTACCAAAGGCAACAGCTATTAGTGGCATAGCCTGTATCATTCCAGCTTTATTTCACATCTATATAAAATATTTGCTTACTTTTACACAAATGAGCATGTAATATAATTCTATTAGGTACCTTTTTTTCTTCACTTTTCAATATACCTTGAAAATGTTCCTTTATGGCACTTTTTTTTTTCAGCTTCATAGTATTCTTCTGCATTTACCATCTTTTTATTTAACCAGTTTCCTATAGATAGGCACAAATTATTTTTCAACTATTAGTTCGTACGCACAGTACTGTGTGGGTCCCTTGGCGAGCTTTTGGTAGTATACCCGCAGTGTGTATTTCATGCCTAGCAGTGGAAGTGCTAGGTTAAAATGTATATGCAGTACTGAGTTTCAGTCTGGGGCACTGAAAAAGCCCTGGAGATGGATGATGGTGATGGTTGCACAACAGTGTGAGTGCTGCTGAACTGTACACTTAAAGATTGTTAAATTTTGGTAAATTTGGTAAATCTTGGTAAATTTCATGTTAGGTATATTTTACAATAAAAGCGGGGAAAGGTAGATGCAGTGGTAATTTTGATAGATGTTAACCAAATTACTGTCTTTTAAAAATTATTACTCAAAAGTAATACATGCACCCTGGCTGGTGTGGCTCAGTGGCTTGAGTGTCGGCCTGCGAACCGAAAGGTCACAGGTTTGATTCCTGGTCGGGGCACATGCCTGGGTTGCAGGCCATGTCTCCAGGTGGGGGCATGTGAGAGGCAGCTGATCCGATTGTCTCATATGGATGTTTTTCTCCATCTCTTTGTTCCTCCCTTCCCCTTTTAAAAAAAAAATGAAATCTTTAAAAAAGAGTAATACATGCCTGTTATGAAAAATGGAAGCAGTATAGAAGTACATAACATCAAATGCTAAGTTCCCTCTTCAAATCCTGAGTGTTATGGACAGTTTGGCGTGTATCCTCGCCCACACTTCTTTCTGCATATTCTATGTATGTATAAACATATATGACTTGGGCTTTTTTGGAGTGTGGGGATTGTATTTGTTTCTAACAAAAATGGAGACTGTATTAAGCTATTCTGTAGCTTTCTTTTTCCTTTAGCAATATGTCTAAGAGATCCTTCCAAATCAAGAAACACAAATAATCTTAATCTTTTTAATGACTACAGAGCATTCCATTGTAAGGGCCAGAATTTCCTTCATCGCTGGCTTGAAGATAGCATTTTTCAAAAGCACTCTATTCCAGAGGGAGAACGGAGAGGAAATAGTGCCAGGAAATCAAAACAGCCCAGTAACAGCCCTTTCCTAAGGGCAGGTTGTGACCACTGTCCCCTGTCAAGTGAGAGCTTCCCCCCACCCTCAGTGGTTCTGCAGCAAGACAATCTGGGGCTGCAAAGCAGACCCTGGATCACACTCTTAGGCTAGAATCTTAGCTCCCCCAGGCGCTAGATATAGACCATGAACTTCAGTTTTCTCATCTATAAAATGGAATAATGATAGTAGTTACCTCATGGTTGGTTGAAAGCATCCAACTGGGTATGATGTAATTACCCCTTCCCCCATGGTGGATCTCATTTCACCAAATGCCCTGACCACCCACCGTATCACTTGGCTCACCTTAGTCTCATCCCAGACTCTCCCCTCTTCTTACACCCCACCGCCAATCCATTGGCAAGGGCTGCCAGTTCTGCATTCCAAACATAGCCCGTACTTGACCTCTTGCCCATTTCTTGTACCAGCATCCTTCCTTTCTCCCCCTTCATCCCCCCTCAGTCTATTGTCTACACACAACCAGAGGGAGCCTATAAAACTCCTCAGTCAGATCCTGTCCTTCCTCTGCTCGGCCCCTCTGGTGGCTTCTCATCTGGCCCAGAGTAAAAGCCAAAATCCTTCCCTGGCTTTGTAGGCCCTCCCTCTTGGGCCAGGAAGCCTCACTGACCTCATCTTCTGCCTCATTCTCTGTCCCCCTGCCACACTGGCATCCCCAGACACCGTAAATGCCCCCTCCTTTCCTTCTGTCTGGGACCCTCACTCCCAGATTTCCACATGGCTCACTCCCTTATTACCTGAGGTCTCACTTCACATCTTGCCCATCAGGGAGGCCTTTCCTGACCACCCTACTAATTGGCTCACTCTTCTTGGCAAAATAAAGTCACGAGGAATGAAAGTGGCTATTTTCTCTCAGGCCACTTCCCCAGAGGAGCTGCTACCTTGCAGTAGGAACCCTGTACCCCATGTCCAGACTCCATCTCATAGGATCCTCATCCCCGTTGTCTGCATCTTCTCCAGGTGAGAAACCCTACAAATGCTCAGTGTGTGAGTCCGCGTTCAACCGCAAAGACAAACTGAAGAGACACATGTTGATCCATGAGCCATTCAAGAAATACAAATGCCCCTTCTCGTGAGTAGAGACTGGCATGGAGGGTGTGCAGGTTCGCCCAGTGGTGGGACAGACAGGTGTCAGTCAGGTCTGAGGACTGAAGGCTCTCCTTTTATCCTGTCCTGGGCCCTCCCCCTCCGGTTTCACTCCCCACTCTGCTTCTTTGCCTGGCCATTAGGATAGACAACAGGGTCATCATGTTCAGAGCTAGCAGATAGGCCAGCAAGAGGGTCCTGGACTTGCTGAGCACCCCCTGACCAGTGGCTTTGTGTTCTAGGACACACACGGGCTGCAGTAAGGAGTTCAACCGGCCAGATAAGCTGAAGGCTCATATCCTCTCCCACTCTGGTAAGTGGCTCTCAGACCTGCTGGGAGAGTCTGGTTCAGTGTAAGCCGCCTGGGGCAGGCTCCCCACATCCCATGGGGCTTATTATCCCTGTCTGGCACATTCCAGCCAACAGACTTTTTCTCATGTGAGCCCCGAGGCAGGCCTATGTTAGGGTCCTTGGGGTACACAGAGGTAAGTCAGACATGGTCCCCCAGGCTGAGGGGGCAGCTGACCTGAGAGAAGATGACTGTAAATCAGAGAGATTCCAAGTATGGTAAAGGTATGGATTAGGTGTGGAGGGAGATCAGTTTCTGACTGGGCCCAAGATAAAGCCAGGAAAAATCTTTGGTCCCCTCTGCAGAGCTTGGCAGCTGGGATGTGGATCCAGGGGTCTCCACACCACTCCTCAGTTTCTTGGGAGCTTCACAAGCTTCCCCAGAGCAGTGTGGCTGGCTTTCCACGTATTATTTGGTTTAGAACAGGGTTTCCCAACCTTGGTACCATTGATTCTGGGGACCAGAGAATTTGTTTTCAGAGAGGGCTGCCCTGGGCACTGCAGGGTGTTTAGTAGCATCTCTGGCCTCCAACCAGTAGAGGTCAGTGGCATCTCCCAAGACATATTTGTGGCAACCAGAAATACCTCCAGAGGACAGGCCTCAAGTCTCCTGGGGGTTAAAATCACCTTTGGTTGAGAACCGCTTCTTTACAGAAAGGATGGCAAAAGAAAGTTTGAAAACTGTGAGAGTAGATCCAGGACTTGGAGACACAGGGCCTGGGTTTGAGTTTTGGCACTGCCACTTGCCTCAGGCAAGTCGCTGCCCCTCTCTGAGCCAGGAGGGCTGAGGGGCCTATGCTCAGGCTGAGTGTGGGCTGGAGTTGACTCTACGTACGTGGAGTCACCAGTGATTTACTCAGTGAGTGACTATTGAGAACCTACCATGTGTGAGGCACTGGGAGACCTGGGGGTGGAGTCAGACAGGCAGAATCCCACCCTGCCCTCCTGGGGAAGCTTAGATTTAGCAGCAGAGATCAAAAATGAACAGCAGACAAATAAGTATATAGCAGCAAAGAATGTTGAGTGCAAAGACAGAGATAAACAGGGCGATGGGGCAGAGAATGAAGAGAGGAGGTGACGTGAAAAGAGCCAGGAAATGGCTTCCAGGGTGAGGGAGCAGCAGATGCAAAGCCTTGAGGCAGGGAAGGGACTGGGGGTGTTTGAGACAAAGTAAGGCAGGAGAGAGGCCTGGAGCTCAGAGAACGAAGCATGGGGAGGACGGGGATGGTGCTGAGAGGTGAAGGCATGGTCAGCCTGCACAGGGCTTTGTGGGAAACCTGGGTGAAAAGGCTTTGGAGCAGGGGATATCATGATCCTCTATGTGTTTTATGAAGATCTCACTAGCTGCCCTGTAGAGAATGGTCTTAGGGGCTGGTGTGAGGCGGGCAAACCAGAGAGGAGAAAGATGCTGGACCTGGGGAAGTTAGCCAAGGTTTGGAAGCTGAACGTACTGTTCCAGGCAGAGGGAAACAGCAGGTGCAAAGGCCGGGAAGCAGGAACCGGCTTGATGCGTTTGAGAAGAGCCAATGTGGCTGGCACTGAGTGCCTGGGAGAAGGTGGGAGACGAGACTGGAGGTAGCAGGGCCCAGGTCAGACAGATGCGCGTAGGCAAGCCGAGAGACTGCAGGGCAAAGGGTCTGGGCGCCTCTCACTGACTTCCCCTCCCAACCAGGCATGAAGCTCCACAAGTGCGCCCTGTGCAGCAAGTCCTTCAGCCGCCGCGCCCATCTCGCCGAGCACCAGCGCGCCCACACGGGCAACTACAAGTTCCGCTGTGCTGGCTGCGCCAAGGGCTTTTCCCGCCACAAATACCTCAAGGACCACCGCTGTCGCCTCAGCCCCCAAAAGGATAAGGACCTGCAAGCCCGACGACCCTCCCGGAGGAGGGCGGCTCCCCGCAGTGGCAGCAGCGGTGGGCACAAGGTGGTGGCCCCCATGCCTGACCCACTGGGGCTGGAGGAGTTGAAGGACACAGGGGCTGGGCCAGTGCCCGAGGCTGTCCCAGGCAAGCCACCCTTCTCGGAGCCGGACGCCGTGCTGTCTATCGTGGTGGGTGGCCCGGTGGGCAGCGAGCCTGAGCTGGTAGTGCCTGGGCATGCTGAAGGCCTGGGCCCCAACCTGGCACTGGCAGAGCTGCAGGCAGGGGCCGATGGCCCCTGTGCCATGCTTGCTGTGCCTGTCTACATCCAGGCCTCGGAGTGAGGGACCCATGGTGTCGGCTTCCCTGGCCCAGCGTGATGCTCACCTTTGGGTCTACAGCCTCTGAGGACTTGAGATCCTTCCCAATGGAAGCGAGCTGTCAGCTCAGTGGAAAACCTTTTGGAATGTCACTTATAAACCCTGTCCCGTGACTGCCCTGCTGTATCCCCTATCCTTTTGGAAAGCTCTGTAGCATTCTGGGACCTGGGGCAGGGCTGCCTGTGGCTTCCAGGCAGGGGTGATGGCAAGACAGACGGCTGAGCCTGTATGGCCCAGGTTCTGGCTGGGTCCAGGCTTGTGGTTGGGCTGTCTAACAAAGAAGACAGGGTAATCCTGCCACCGGCTCTGGTCTGCCTTAGGGGCAGCCTGACGTGGTCAGGGCCCATATCTGCTGTATCTTTTTACATACGGCTCCTCACTGCATCCCCAGATGAATCTGTGATGTAGGCATTTAGGAGGCACTCGGATGTTGTGGTGAGTGTACAGCTATCAGCCCAATCTGGCTTCAGATCCAAGGGCTGTCACTCACTTGCTGTGTGACCTTGGGTAAGTCCCTTCACCTCTCGAAGCCCTGTGTTCCTCATCTGTGCAATGAGGCTTATGACAATACTACCTCATAGGGCTGTCACGAGGATCTGGTCTGATGAAATAAGCAAAGGATTCACACAGTGCCTGGCACTTGGAAAGTGCTCAATAAATGTTGTTATCAAAATGTGTATCCACATGGCTCAGGCCGTAGCTTCGGCAGTCCCCATGTGGCAGCATCTTCCCCTCCAAAGTGTGTGGGGGCTGAGGGCTCCATGGACCCTCACACAGGACTGTGCTGCCCCGTTAGCCATGGAGAGGTTTTGTGTTCCCAGAACGACTATTTCAGAACATAGCCCTGGGAAACACGCAGCAGAAGGAGTTTCTACTCACTTTTGAAAATGCAGGGTCTTGGGCCTCACCCCCAAACCCTTTGGAATCAGAAATTAGAGCCAGAGGTCCATCTCGAGCAGGCCTCTGGATGGCCAAAGATGCCTCTGCATCCAGCATGCCCTTCCCCGTCCCCATCAGTCCAGGGGGAAGCAAACCAGGCTCATTGGGAGGCAAGGAGAGAGAGAAGGGGCCTTGGCTGAGTTTCCTTATTTATTTTCACAACCACCCTTCTGGGCCACGCTGCCTCAGTTACAGGAGAGGAAACTGAGGCTCAAGACTGAATAGGACGCGACATTGGAGAACTGTTGGGCTCTGGTGGATAACTGAGTTTCCTTGAAAGCCGACACATCCCTCTGACGTGTGCTGGGGCCCTTCACCACATCCTCAGGAAGGGCAGGGTGCACTGGGAGGACAAATGGGCAGCAGTGCACAGCGGAGGGGGTGAGGGCTCTTAGTGTACCCTGCCCTCATAAAAGCTAGGAGAGGAACTGATAGAGACAGGATGTCTCTCTGGAGGAAGTAACATTTGAGCTGGGCCTTTATACAGTGTTCTACTCATGGATAGTTAGGGGAAGGCAAGGTATGAGCCATGACTTTGAGGCATGACAATGCAAGGCCTGTTGTATTCCGGTGCCAGTGAATGGTGCAAGGTGACCAGAGATTTGGTCACAGTGGGTAGATCACGGTAATCGCTGATATATTCAAGCCTCCACAGGGACATATTATGGGCACTATACTAAGTCTTTTATTTCACATTACCTCAGCCCCATTAGGTGAGAATTGTTACTTTTCTTATTTTACAGATGAGGAAGCAGAGGCACAGAGAGGCAAAGTTCTTTGCCCAAGCTCACACAGCTAGTAAACCACAGAGCTGGGATTCAGGCTGGGGAGGCCTGTCTCCATGAACTGTTAGCCACTTTGCTCTGTTGAAATATGGGTTGATACTGAATCAGAGATCCTTGGATGTTGGGTTAAGGAATTTGGACTTTATTCTCTACATAATGGATGAATCATGGGAGGCGTTAAACATTTTTAAAACTTGTGACATTAAAGGAAATGTTAAAAACCGCATTTTCATCCTAATACAACTATTTAAATGATATTTCTGCCTCTTCCTGCCAGTGTACATATGAATGCACATTTGCCAGAATCATGAGGATTAACATTTATTAGGCACTTATGCTGTGCTTGGCATGTCTTAAACACTTCGAGGTAGGTGATGTTTTTAATCTCATTTTATAGCTGAGATGAGGCAACAGGCTCAGTGAGGTTAAGTGACCCCAAGTCATGCAGCAGCTGGTGGCGGAGCCAGGTCACAGAACATCTCAAGATCAGGTCTGATATTTAATAAGTGCAGAGTTGGCCTACATGGGAGGAGGCTCAGGCAATTTTGGGGTTCCCATGGCTGAACCTCTCCTAGGTTGACAGATGGGGATATTGAGGCCTAAGAGGGGAAGGCCCTTAGTCAAGGGTCACCCAGGACCCCAGGGTTCCTTACAGAGCCCCAAGGTACTGGACAGAATATAGTGTAAATGGGCTGTCCTGGCATCCAAGGTCCCACAGATTTTGGCACCTAGAAGAGCGGGATTTGAATCTTGGTTCTGCCCCTTCCTGGCTGTGTGACTATGGCAAGGCACTTCATCTCTCTGAACCTCCCTGTCCTCATATGTCAAATGGGGAGAATAAATAGTACCTACCCAATGAAGTTGTCACAATTCAGAGAGAGAACTCAGGTAAAGATCACAAATTGGCAGCTCATAGGTTGATTCCAGCCTACAGAGAGACTTCGTGTCATTTTCAGTGTTTTGAAAAATGAGCCAACATTTAAAAATAATGAAATGTAAAACCTACTGTAATGGTGAAAAGTGAGATGCATTCTCTCCGTGTTAAGAACAGGACAGGGGTGACTTCTATCATGACACCAACATTATTTTGGAGGCCTAGCCAAAGCAATAAGTCAAGAAAAAGAAGTAAATGGTGTAAGGATCAGAAATGGTGAAATAATAGCAAGTATGCTGAAATAATAGCAAGATCAATATATAAAAATTTACTGTGTTCCTATATCCAGAAGCAATTAGAAAATTTAATTAAAATTGGGAGATTTTACCTAAAAATCTGGATTTCTGACTTCTAAATTTAAAGTTGGGGCATTTCACAGTGGGGCAGCAGTCAGGTGAAGCTGCTAGCCAGGCCCTTTCAGTGGGCACGTGCATTCCATATGGCCATAGTTATTCTTCGCCATTGTCTCCCATTGCAGCTGAATGTCAATTTCTACTTACTGTACTTAGGTCAATTTGTCTTAGAGTAGAGAAATATTTCTAATTTCCCATGTCTCTCAAAGGTGGGAAAACAAGATGGCTAGAGAGGATCATATGATTTTTATGTTCTTGGACTACTTTACTCATCCATTTTACCGTCTGGATTTTGTGGGTATATGACTTGGGGATCCCTGTAAGTCCTGCTTCCCTTTCCTCCCTTCCCTTTCCAGTCTTTTGTCTGCCTCTGCTTCTCAGCTAGCCGGCCTCAGTTTCTCTACCAATAAATGTGGGGAATTGAGTTGTGGCTAACTTTACTGTCTATTAAGTGCCGAGCCCTGTGTTCTGTGCCTTATTTACCTGTCACTGGGTCCTCAAGACACCCCTCAGAAGCAAGCTCTCTTATTATGCTCAGTTTACAGATGTGGAAACCAAGGCTCAGAGAGGTGTAGTAACCTGCCCAAGGACTCATAGCCAGAATACATGGAGCTGGGCTTCAAACCCAGGATTCCAAAGTTCCTGCCTTGTCTTAGGTTCGCTAAAGCTCTCACCTGCTCTCATGAACTGGGGTTTTCTTTGGAACCACTTCTTTGAGGCTCCAACCCCTGTTCATCTCCTTGGCCACCATTACCCTGTCCAGGCTGCCAGCCTCTTTTGCATGGGTGACTGTATCAGCCCTCTCTTTGGCCTCCTTGCTTTCCCTCACCATGACCCATTTTGTGGACAGCAGCCCAAGGGACCTTTCTAGAACCCGAATCAGATTGTGCCACTTTCTTGTTTAAAATTCTCTAGTGGCTTTTGATCTTTCCCAGAATGAAATATAAAGTTTTTTCTGTAGATTTCAAGGTTGAAATCTCTACCTCATCTGCTACCACTCTTCTCTCATTCCAGCCACACCTGCTTGCTGCTCCTCCATCATATAAGCTAGTTCCTGTCTTAGGGCCTTTGCACTTGCTGTTCCCTCTGTCTACAGCTTTCCCCCTGGGTCTTCTTATGGCTGGCTCTTTCACTCCATTCACCTTTGTCCAAAATTCGTTCCCTCTGAGAGGCCTTCCCTGGCCAATCTGTCTAAAATAGCTCCCATCCCCCTCCCTCACAATCTAATTCCTTATACTGCTTCATTTAAAAAACATTTTTTTTAAGATTTTATTTATTTTTAGAGAGAGGGGAAGGAAGGGAGAAAGAGAGTGAGAGAAATATCAATGTGAGAGAGAAACATTCATTGGTTTCTTCTCACCCCCCCCGCCCCCCCTCCCCCCAGCTAGGGACCTGGCCCACAACCCAGGCATGTGCCCTGAGAGGGAATCGAAAGGGTGACCTATGTGGCAGGATGACCCCCAACCCACTAAGCCACATAGGTCAGGGCTGCTTCATTTTTAGTCATCATCCTTGACATTATATTAGGCATTTCTTTATTGTCTATTTCCTTCATTAAAAACAAGAGGTCCGTCCACAAGGACAAGGCCTTTTGTTTGTGCGCTGATATTTTTATAGTGCCTAGTACTGCCTGGGAATTGCTCGATCAATATTTGTTGAATAAATAATCGTTCAACAAGTGACAACAGCACTTTGAGAGGAGAGAACAAGGCCCACGCTACCCACCCCTTCTTCAATCCCACAGAGAAGAAGGGTGAGATTTTCCCAGTAAGAACCTGCCATGGAGGCTGAGAAATGCTGACCCTAGCCCTGGAAGTTAATGTCTAATAAAAAGAAAACTTTTATTTTCTTTATTTTAAGAGGGAGCTGAAAATATCTGGGACAAATAACAGAGGCGGTGGCTTGGAAGTCTCAGTTGACAGAGCAAGTATCCTGTGTGGCCCAGGAGAACAGGTTGGGCCAGTTTTATCTCCCCTGGGGAGGAAGGAGTGGAGGTGGCAGTTAAAGTGACCCAAACCCCAAGTCTGCCAGCCAGTGACCCTCAGAGATTCTCAAGGACTTGAGGGGTGGTAGTCAGGGATGTTAGCAGATTCTACCTCTGGATGGGGGTGACCCCCTACTTGCCCAGGGTGGCTGGTTTAATGGTTAGGCACAGAACCCTGAGGCAGAGGCAGAGGCCCAACTTAGTCTTGAGCCCTTCGTAGAATCAGAATAAACAGGCCCGAAAAGGAAAGGGTCTTATCCAAGATTTCATCATAGCAAGAATGAGTCCAGACCCAGTTCTCCTGGCCCCCAAGTCACTTCTACCTCAGTCCATTAATTCATTTTACAAACACTTATTGAGCACCTACTAAATGCTAAGTATAGTTCTGGCATTGATGATACACTGTGAACCAAACAGTGATCTATGGAGATTCCCAGTAGAAGAAGCAGAAGATTAAACAGCAAAGTAAACAAGCAAATTATATAATATGTTAGAAGGTGATGAGTGTTATAGAAAAATAAAAACTAGAGGACAGTAGAGGTTTTGGAATGTGGGGTGGGGAGCAAGTTGCAGAATTATATGGGATGGCCTGGAAAGCCTCACTGAGAAGGAAACAGTTGGCCTTGGGCACAGCGCCTGCTCTGTGGCCTGCACATGCTCTGACGAACGGGTATGGAGTAGGTCCTGTAACCCCCCAGAGCTCAAGTGCAAGGGCCCCTCCAGTGCACAATCTCCCCCCACTCCCCACTTGCCCCTCTTAGGTTCTGCCAGGTCCGTCCTACCCCTATTCTTCAGGGAGGTTATACCTGCTCCCAGGCCTATCACACTTCAGTTATTTAAGGGGTTTGTGTGTGTGTATCTCTCCATTCATTCTCAGCATATTATTACAAGGAGTCCTGATGCAGCCTCAAAATTCTTCTCAATCCAGCAATCCAAGTGACCCATACCAATTGATGGGGGTTGGTAATTAAGATTAAATCTGAGCGTTCTGCTATCGTATCTCCAAGATGTTTTTCTGGGCTCCCGAAGTTATGACAGAGGCTCCACTGTCATCTTCAGCTTATGCCCCAGCAATATAAGACTGATGGTGGGAAGAGCCGCAGGGTCTGCCTATTTATATATTCTTTGAGTTATGGCTGAAACCCATCAAAGTGTTTTGCTACCTGTATGCCTGGTTGCAGCGTGACTTAGATAAGAGGGGAGAGGGCAGATGCTTAGATGTGGAGGGGTCATTGTACCCATAAGGTGGCTTGATCGAAGTCCCTTGTTTGTTTTTTCTTTTGATAAAAACATTGCAATGTCTCAATTACACAACAAACAAAAATGTTTTACAATTTATGCTGCTGTGAATTCTTGCATGTCTCTCACATTTAAAAAATTTCTTCTATTCTGGAAAGTTGGGTGAAATAAACTCTCCCATCTTCTGAGGATGGCTGCCTGTATATGCAGGCTGAGATTGTGGCAGATTACAAGAAAAACAACATTCGAGGTGTGTTTTTTCACATATAGATCATAGCCTGGGGAAGAGACAAGACTCATGTGAAGTAATAGAGAAAAAGTTCAGCTAAACTGTCATTTATTTGAAACTCTGTTTCCAAGCAACTTCACATATTTGAGAGGTTCAGGAAGAGATAAAAATGGCCTTTGAGAAGCCATGTTTTTCTTCATTGGCAATTGGAAGCAGCAAATCAGAATGGTGGGCTCGGGGAAAGTATGGGCTACTACTCACAGCCTCACTGCTAATGGATGGTAAAGTGATAGTTTTATTTTTTTAAGGTTTTATTTATTTATTTTTAGACAGAGGGGAAGGAAGGGAGAGAGAGAGAGAAATATCAATGCGTGGTTACCTCTCATGTGGCCCCCACTGAGAACCTGGCCCGCAACCCAGGCATGTGCCCTGACTGGGAATCGAACTGGCAACCCTTAGGTTGCCAGCCCGCGCTCAATCCACTGAGCTACACCAGCCAGGGCTATTTATTTATTTTTAGAGAGAGGGCAAGGGAGGGAGAAAGAGAAGGAGAGAAAGATTGATGTGTGATCCCCCAACTGGGGACCTGACCTACAATCCAGACATGTGCCCTGATCAGGAATGGAACCAGTGACCTTTCTGTTCCCAAGCTGGCGCTCAGTCCACTGAGCCACACCAATCAGGGCTGAAGAGATTCTTGACAGTCAAGAAGAAGAGAAAACAATGAAATGTGGCCCCACATCCAGCTGGGTCTGTGTAATGCAGGGGGAAAAATTCTCAATACTTCTGCTACTTTTGAAAGTTCTGGGTCTCCTCCTGATTTAATTATTGTGCATAAGGATGACCCAGAATATGTAGAAATGAATACACATTTTTGAGCGCCTATGCTAAGTAAGCATTTGACATTCCCTAGCTTACATAAGCTTGAAGGTGGTCCTGTTATCTTCTCCGGTATACAGTTTCTGCAAGGGAGGTACACAGAATAGGGGTGGCAACTTGCCCAAGAAAATATTCAAAGTGGGTTTTGAACCTTTGCTATCTAACTCCAGTTCTGAAGGTTTTGAAGAGCCTATTAGGTGAATTAGAAGTACAAAGTCATTCCAGATAGAGGGAACAGCAAATGCAAAGACGAGGATAGTAAATTAAGTTAATCACTCAATTTCACAATCTTGGTTACTTACCTACAAAATAGGTGTATTATCTGTCATAGGATTGTGAGAATTAAACGTGATCATGTATATAAAGCACTTTTCACAATGCCTGCATCACAGAATATGCATAATGTTGATTACTGTTTCGTTAAATACTGTTATTTCTCTTTCCGTCCTTCCCCTACAGATCGGGTTCCCAAGGACACTACATTCCCCAGCATGCCACCTGGCCCTTTGACCCTAGACAGGCCAAAAATAGCACCGCCCAGCGCCTCAAGCCGGAAGACTATAGTCTCCCGGCATGCCGCGCGCCTCTCTCCACTAGATTCGAGGCACAATCAGCGCGTTGCCTACCGGGAGTTGTAGTAGGCGGTGCGTTTCCCTGACGCCGGCCCGGCCGGGCGTGGGGGCCTGTGGGAGGTGGCGCGGCCGGGCTCAGCTGCTGGGCGAAGGCGGCGGAGAGGCCTGCGGCGCCTGGGAGCAGCTGGGCCGGGAGCGGGCGCTGGAGCCGAGCCGAGCCGGAACGGACGGCGCAGGCCGGCGCGGCGAGCAGCAACCATGTCGGTGTTTGGGAAGCTGTTTGGGGCGGGAGGGGGTAAGGCTGGCAAGGGCGGCCCGACCCCCCAGGAGGCCATCCAGCGGCTGCGGGACACGGAGGAGATGCTCAGTAAGAAACAAGAATTCCTGGAGAAGAAGATCGAGCAGGAGCTGACGGCCGCCAAGAAGCACGGCACCAAAAACAAGCGCGGTGAGTCGGCCCGGCCCCCTCATACTCCCCACAGCGCCCGGGCCCAGACTCCACCTTCATCGGACTCGCACCAGAGTCTGTTCGGATCCGAGAAATCTTCCCCGTCAGATTCCTTTCCATGTCTTTCCTCGTATGGGACTTTCCCAGTCTGACTCCCTTCAGTGTCTACCCGAGCCTTGGACTCTTCCACCATCAGACTGTCATTTCAAGCTCTCTTCCCCCTCAGGCTTTCCCCACTCTACCAGGCCCCTTCAGACCCTGTTTTCATAACACTCCGCCCTCTGTTCCTTTCTCTTCTCCCTCTGGCCGGCCCTCACCCACCTTCCCAGGGACCTCCTCCTTGGATCATTTCTGACCCCCATACTAACGCTTGTTCTTTCCTGGTCCCACCCCTACCCTCTACGGAGTCCATGAGCCTCCTGGCCTCTTTCCACTCCCTGACTCAGTTTTCCTTGAGAAGCCTCCATGACGGAGAGAAAAGGGGACTGGGGGCGAGGAGACCTATGGTTCGGGCTCTGCTCACATGCTGAGTGAACTTGAGCAGGTTACTTTTGCTCTTGTCTCTTTTCTCCCCATCTATCAGGCAGGGTTAGGCCTCCATGAGCCCTAAAGTGCCTTTCAGTTCAGTGATTCACTTCTCGTTGCTTCAGAGCCAGGTCTTTATCAGAGTTGTCGCGCAGTCCAAGCCTTCAACCTGTGACTCACTGCTTCCCCATCCCTTTAAAACCAGAAGTAAGAATTCATTTCCTCCTTTGGCTGAGACTCCTCCCCAGTGCCCTCTGCTGTGTTTAAGGGCTGGGATATTGAACCTTGATGCACGCGACTTCTTGTTGTATGGCTTTCTGGCTAAGTCCTTTATAGTCAAGTGAGATGAATGTGAAAATGCTTTAATAACTGTAATTTAGACATATTTGATATTTTCTTGTTATGGCAACGTGAGCGTGAACCGTAGATAGCGTGAGACCCTCCTCCAAAGAAGGGCAAAGGTGAGAGGCATTGAGGAGCCATCTGTACAAGTAAGTTATTTAACTCAGAAGTCTGGTAGTCCCAAGCCCTGTGACCTTGAAGGTAGTTCATTTACCTCTCTGAAAGGAAGGTCGTGGATTTACAGTGCTCAGCACATAGTAGGGGCTAAGGAGATGTTTTCTTCATTCTAACAGAAAAACAAGATAGCCCATCCTGAGGATGCTTCTCTGTCGATAGCACATCCTCTGGAAATTCCTCCTGTGTGCTTACTGCATGCATTAGATTCATAGGATGAACAAAACACAGCTTCCACCCTATAATGAGGTAGAAGGCAGAGACAGGAAAATAAATGAAGAAAATATTGTCTAGTTGTGATGTGCTAGGAAAAAAATCTGATGGGAAGTGATGGGATGGGAAGGGGTGCCACTTTAGATAGAGTGGTAAGGGAAGTCCTGTTTGAAAAGGTAAGTTTGTTCCTTGGGAAAGAACCAACTCTGTAAAACTCTAGGGGAGGGGCATTCCGGGCAGGGAGAACAGCAGAGGAAAAGGCTCAGAGGTTGGCTTCTGTTAAGAAACAGAAGACCTCTGTTTCTGGCATGTAGTGGTTGAAGGGGAGAGTGGTATGAAATAAGGGGGTGGGGAGTGGACCTTGAACTTCCTGGTAAAGAGTTTGGATTTTATTTCAGGTGGATGAAAAGCGGCTGGAGGGTGTTATGCAGGAGGAGCATGTACTAATCATTGATAATAGTTTTAGAAACACCATCTGGTTGTTCTTTGGGAAACAGACCGGTGGAGGGGGTGAGGGTGGGAGCAGGGAGACCGGCGAGAAGGTGGCTGTAGTCATCTGTTTGTGGCCTGGACTCCAGTTGTAGCCCTGCAGTGGAGAGCAGGTCAGATTTTGCTGTCTCTAGCTTTTTTCTTGGATGACTCTCAGTCAGGATCCTGTGATGTTCATAGTAATTAGAGTCATTGTTTTTACCAGTCTGTATTTGGAATACTTTGCTCATTGCAGGGTGGTTGAGAAGGGCATCGTTTTACCTCATCTCCCATCAGAGGGCGGTTCTCCTGTGATATTTTGGTCTGGAGCTAGTTTAGTTTCTGCAGTTTTACAGGTGATTGAATTTGGTTTTCAAGAGGCTTGGAAAGAGGCTTCCAGCAGACCATGGAGGACCAATCTCCGTTGTAATAACTTTGCTGAAAGCAGTCTGTCTTCTTGAGTTTGCCTGAGAGGACAGGAGCTACTGCCCTTCTTTTTCGTGTACTCTGGGGGAAAGGTCTTATCTGCTTATTGGGATAGTGCTGAGGTGTTGTCACCACCACATACGACTCACTTAGGCACTTACTGACTTGATACTGTGCTGTGACCTAGAGAATCAGAGATGAAAATACACTGTGCCTGCCCTCCAGGGACTCAGGATTGAAAGTGTGTAGTTTTGTTTTATCTTTTTTGAGTTTTCGTGAGTGTGTGTGTGAGAGAGAAAGCAAGAGGGAGGGAGGGAGAGAGAGATGGGCAGGGAGGGGAGAGGGAGGAGAGAAGGAAGGAAACATACCAGTTAGTCCTGAAACATGAGTGTGTACTTGGGGCCAAGGCTGAAGAGGAGAAGGTTCCTATCTGGAGGCAAGGGTAAAGGAGGCTTCGCAGAGGAGGGAGATGTGAGGTGTCAGCAGAGAGTTTGGGGAGCTGTGAGGACAGCAGATAGCTAACACGGGAGTCACCTGTAGCCTTTAGACCTTGACCTGGAGATGGTGAGGAGCCATTGGCTGTCTTACAGCAGAAGAGACAGGTCAGCTCGGATATTTTAAAGACCACTCCAGCGAGCAGCATAAAGGGAGTGTAGCCAGCCAGGAAGGGACTGGAGGCAGGGATCCAGTAACAGTTAGGGAAGAATCTCACAGATAGGAGTTGAGCCATAGCTTTGTCACTAGCTGTGTGCGCCTTGGGCAGGCTACTCTGCACCTCAGATTCCTCTTCTATAAATAAAGGTACTAGTATCTACCTTATTGGATTAAATTATGATATGCATGCAACGCTCTTAGTACAATGTCTTCCGTATGGTAAGTGATCAATAAATGCTTGCCATTATCATTATTACAAGGAGACTTATAATTATTCAGGTGGGAACAAGTGCCTAGTGTAGAAGCATGGAAAACTAGATGAGAAGTAATAATGTCAGAGACTTTTCTGAAGGAGAATCAGAAGAGGCTGGGTGATGGATTAGAACTGTGTGCAGGATGAAGGAGAAGGAATTGAGGACAATTCCCAAGTTTATAGCTTGGACGGTGGTTGTAGGATGATGCCATTAACCAAGCCGGAGAACACAGAGGAAGAGCAGTACTTCATAATGGTATATATGGTATTTTTCGGACCATAAGATGCACCTAAGTTTTAGAGGAGCAAAATAGGAAAAAAAATTTTCGAAGCAAAAAATGTGGTAAAATATTTAATAACATAAATAACATTCAGGCTATAATTCAGCTACATTCAGACTATAAGACGCACCCCCATTTTCCTCCCAAATTTGGGGGAAAAGGTGCGTCTTACAGTCCGAAAAATATGGTAGTTTTTTGAAGTTTGTAAAAGTCCTTTTGTCATGGGAGTCTCACAGTATCCACGGATACTGAGAATTCCGTGAGACAGGATGTGATACTCAGTTCCTCACTATGTGTCCAGCACCTAGCAGAGTGCCTGGCATGTGGTTAATGCTTAGTAAATATTTATTAAATGAATGAAAACGTGTATGTTCTGTTGTTATTCCCATTGTATAGAGAGGAAAATGAGGCTGGAGACAGGATGTAATGACTCAGTGACCAGTTCTTCTGGTGGCTATGGGCACCTGGCGTTCTGTTTACTCCCTTACGGCTGAAGGTATCATCATGACCTTTGTCATTGCTCAGCTCATTAAACTCCCACCGTGCAAGGTGTGGTGCTCAGTGGGAGAAAAAGAAGTGAAATAGGATCAGGCCCTGCCCTGTGGACTGTATAGCCAAATGTGGATGCTATCTTTGTGGCATATACATTGGAAAGACAATAAATTGTCCTTTGAAACCTGTGAAGGTCAAGTACATTATTTGCAGTGTGCAGGTGTGTTCCAGGCAGTGGTTTCAGTTAGGGGATTAGAGCAAAATTTGGATTGCATGTTTTTTTCCAAATTGCTTTTCCTTTCACTTAGTCATTCATTCATTCATTCATTCATTCATTCTTAAGCATGTGGTAGGCTCTTACACTGTGTCCTAGGCTGCATGCTCAGTGCTAGCATGCTCAGTGCTAGGAATGCTGGATGGTCCCTGCCATCCAGGAAACTTAAATATTGTCACTTTCCTTTTCTATAAAGTAGAGATTATATTCATCTCACGTGACTATATGGTGAGGATTAGCTAAGATAATGTATGAAAGAGTGTGGCACAGTGTGAATATTGAGTGAGTATACTTTTCTGATGAAGTTATTGTTGATCAGACTTCTTTGGTTTGATTGTCAAAATGGAAAAGTTTTTTCACTGAGAACTAGATATAAACCAGGATTGCAGTCTAGGTGAAGTGACAGAATCACCCAAACTTAGCCTTTTTTGGCACCTATCTAAACTGTGTCCTGTTGGTTTTCTTCCTAAGAAAGATGATCAGATGTCAGAGATTCTTTTCTTCTTAAGGCATTGTAACTATGAAATACCTACCCTAGGTGGTTCAGATTTCCCTTTTGCCTTGTTTTAATAAAATTGAAAACAGTTTGTAGAGAGGATAATACTTTAGTTTAACAAGAGAATTGTGTGAGGTTGGGAAATGGAGACTGGGTATCTCAAACACCCCACACTAGTAAATTTCTTTTGGATTTATGGATGTAAATCAGTTCATTTACAGGTTAATTTAGGTTCAGTTGAAAATGTCTGATCGATGCAGAGAGGCCAGGAGCTCACAGGAAATATGTCTTCATTAAGTCCTGCTCATTGCTGGAGCCAGGGTGACTCTCTCATTTTTAATAAAGTTGCTGTGAAACATTGGCATGTGGGAAGACATCCTAATAAGTTAAATTTATAGTGAATGTGTCTTTTTGCTTCTCTGGAATCAAGGTATCAGGTTGAAAATCACAGCATCTTAATGGTGCATGTGCCAGCAGGATCTCCTCTCCCAGAGGCCCAGGGATGGAAAACCTGAAACCCACCCGGGGAACTGAGCAGTGGGAATTTCCCTTGGTGACACTTAGATTTCTTGTTTGAAGAAATGGTTGGCTAGGTTGGGTTTGGTTTACTACTTAAGACAGATGGAATGTCAGAGAGACCTTCTGTGTTGGCTGTCCAAACATGCTGGCGCCTTTAATTCAAATGACAGGTTTTTTTTTTTTGCCCCATTTGGCAGGGAGATTAAATATTTTTAAGTATCTTCCAGTAGGTTTATAATGTGATTTGAAATTCAGGATAGATTTTCTTTGGAAGTTTAGCAGAATGCGAGAACCTTTGAGCTGGACTGTTTTACTCAGGGAAATCTTGAGTTGTCCTGAGTCGGGTTTGGTGGAGAATGAGGCCTATGAAGATGTGTGTGAACGTACATCTCTGAGGCTTAGCCAGGAGCAGCTTTGTTTACAGTAGTTCAGAGCCCTGAAACGGAGCCAGGGAGGATTGGGAGGAGGGGCGGGGCTCTTGGGGCCTTGAGGAGTTCCTTTGGGTAGGAAAGGTTTATGAAAACGTGGTCCTCCTGTCCAGGATTATTTTGTGCCATGCCACTGTGTTTTAAAAAGTGAGAGAGAGGATATTCAAAAACAACAACTTCAGATTGGTCATTTTGTGGGTGGATGACTATATTTAGAAGGAAAGTTTAAGCAGGAAACAACTACAGACCTAGCTGGATATAGTACTACCTTGTTTTAAAGGTATTTGTCTTAAGCCAGCAGATGGGAATTACTGAGTTCCTTCTAGGAGGGAGGCAGTATGGTGTATGGTGTAGGCAAAGATTTCTAAATTTGAATATCAGCTTAACCACTCACCAGCAGTACCTTGGCAGTTATCCACTCTGAGTTTCAATTTTCCCATCTATAAAAATGGAATAATAATCATTCTTAGGGTTCTTGTGAGGATATGGAATAAGTTGATATATGTAAAGTGCCTAGTAGAGTGCCTGGCTCATAGGAGGGACATAAATGTTTCCTTGGTTTCCCAGGTATAGTCTTAGGTGCAGTAAGGGATATAAAGATGGCTAAGACACTCTCTTCTTCCTATAAGAGCTCACAATTCATTGAGGGACACACACATGTACAAGCATCTTATAAAAGGCAAATTGTGGTAAGTGTGCAAATGAAGTGCCAGAGGAAAATACAGCAGGAAGAGATTAATTCATCTCTGAGGGTTGGCAGGTTCATCTCATCCAGCCACCCATCCAGTGCCCAAATTCTCTTTGCAGTATTCCTGCCAAACGATTAACCTCTGATTGAACCTCTCTGCTGACGGGATTTATATTAGGTGCTCTATCCTTCCACTCTCTAGCATAGCTTGTCTTTGGGCAGCTCTGACTATAAAACAACTTTCTTTTCTGGAACTGAGATCTGTCTTCCTGTAGCGCCTACCTCCAGTACAGATTGGGGTGGTAGCTCCATGGGGAAGCAGCTTGGGGTGGTAGAGAGAAGGTGGCATCTGGAGTTAGAAGGCATGGGGGCAAATCTGAGCTCTGACAGAGTGAGATATATTTCTTCCGTTGGAAAAAGAGATTGCTCATTCTACCTCTTAGGGCCTCAGAACAGGTGTCATATTCCTTTGACAGGACAGATGGAGGAAGATGGTGCTAATGTCTCAAGCCTGCACTTCCCTAGGACAGGTCTTCCCTCATCCGTTGACTGTTCTGCTGCCTGGTGTTTTTGTTCTTTTTTTACTGCACTCACCTGGATGTTCTCCTGCTCATCGGTGTTGCTCTAAAGATGTGGAAAGGGCAGAGCGGAATATTCTTAATATTCCAGCCATGGTCTGAGCAGCACAGCCCAGAACATGCAGGACTGGCCGTTTGTTTAGGTTCTATGTGCTATATGGCCCTGGTGTTCCCATATCACTGAGACAGTTTTTTTTGTCTGTTTGTTTTTGGAAAGCAGTTACTTTGCTGTGGCCTTTCATTAGTAAAGCAGTGAGCATCTAGCAACTTTTAAAGTTTGTTTGGTTCTTCTTCAAGGGTCTTAGCTGAAGGATTGAAGGATTTAAGTTCTTAACAAGAGCATCTGGCTGGCTTGATTCTCCCATAGCTGATATTTCTAGCTCTATCTCCTCCCTCTTCCTTACAGGGCAAAGCTGGCGGGCAGGCTTTTTTGAGGGATTCACGAAAGCTATACATCTCTGTGATCGTGGCTGTTTAGTTCAAAAGGTTAGTGGTATGGTGTGGTAGAAAAGGCGCTGGGTTTGGGATCAGAAGACCTGAGTTTACATTTCACTTCTCCCACTTACTACTTTTGGGATCTGGGGCAAGTCTTATATTTCTGAGCATCAGCTTCTGCAGCTGCAAAAACAGCATACTATATAACTTTGCTTCTCAAAGTGTGGCCTTTGGGAACATTTGGGGGATTGTTAGAAATGCAGACTGTCAGGCCCCACCTGGATCTTCTGAAGTAGAACCTGCATTTTTATGAGATCCTCAGGTCATTTTTATGCACATTAAAGTTTGAGAAACACCTCTTTATAGTTACTGTGGGGATTAAATGAGCATTTTGGGCATTTTTCATATGTCCAGGCCAGTATTCATTCCTGGACACTCAGGGACACTGTCTCTCTGGTCCATTTGCTCACTCTTTTTTCTGCTCAAAGATTAAACTCTTCTCCAGCTCACCCTATCCCCAAATACCTTTGGTTACCTCCAAATCTGATGAGGCCTCAGAACATGAGTGGTTTAGCAGAAGTTCATCTTCCCTTCTTCGAAAAAGAACCTGAAGCACATGTCCTGCTAATAGGGAAACAGCCTTTTCATGAATGACAAACAACCCCAGTTTAAGTTAGAGGAAATTCCCATCCTCAGGAAACAGCACTGCCTGACTGGGGAGACCAGTTAGTAAAGAAAGAATTTCCACCCGGTGAGGCTTGTGTAGAGTGCCATCAGAGCCACAGGTGAAGAGGAATTCATGCCACTGGGGTTGGGGGGTAGGGTGGGGGGCTAGGAAATGGTCTTTTAAAGTTACATCTTTTTTTATTTTTACTGTAACGATTTTTTGATGAGTTCCGATTTCCTTGTTCAGCAGCTTTATGACTGTTTCCTATTTTGTTTATATGACACTGATACTGTTCTGATCCACCAGTTTTCTACATCAAGAGGCACAGGCGTTCTGTTGAGTGCCTGTTCTGTGTTAGGAGCCATCTGAGATGCCATGTGGATTTCCAGGCAGTGAAAATGACACAGCCTGGCCCAATGGATCTTACAGCTGAACAGATCTGTGGCTCTCTCAGAGAAAAAAGTGATCACAACTACATAGCCTAGACATTTTCTTACTGGAATTTTACAGTCATCGAAGTGTTTCTTCCAGGAGCTTAGGGAGAAGTAAAACCAGCAAATGTGAGTAGCTCTCAGATAGGGTAGCAGGAGTTAGGTGGAGTAACTCCTAAAGCAGGACATTCCATCATCACACTTGCCCTGTTCGATTCTATAACATGACATTTTTTTCCTGGATTTTGGGGTAATAGTGACTTTTTGAGCAGGGATTCCTAATTGGGTTAAACCTAGCAAACACCATTATTTTCTTTTCAGTCTTAAAAAGAACCAAAAATCAAACAGCTCCCCGCCAAGCCCCCCAATCCCCACTCCAAAAAAAATAAACAGGCATCAAGCACCAGGTTGCTCAGGAGGCTTGGCCTGGGACTTGGCACAGACTGTGGAGGAAATTTTCTCCCATTGAATACTCAAGGCAGTGGAGTTTGCTCAGGGCTAGGAGGCTCTGAGTGCAAAGCATGCCCAAGTGTGAGGCCCTGCCTTACAATCCTGCTCTCTGGAGGCTCATACTCTTGATGGAGGGATAAACCTAGGACGGGAGTAATTAGAGTCCAAAATTGGCTGTAAGTGCCACCCACAGGAGCACCCTAAATGGAGCTTGGTGGAGATTTGAAGATGGAAGCAGTTGCTACACTTTTAGGGTTGAGGGTAACAATATGATCCTTCCTGTTAGTTCTTAAAGGAGTAGGCTGCTATGTGGTGGGTTGGGGGTTGGGTGTAAATGCTCATGTTGGTATATGACATCACCTCACACCTAGAGTTACAACTGGAAGTTGCAGAAGAGTGTTTGCTTTCATCTAGCTGTGCTGTGTAAAGAGTAGTGTATTTGAGAAAAGGAAACTAGGAGTTTTGAGACAGATTTGGATATTGCGCACTGTTCAGGGGCTCTGATGTTGTGAGCTGCAATTTTTTTTGGGCTTAGTGCTGCATAGACAGTCATTTGTATTTCATTTCAGATGGTCCATTTTTAATGAAGGAAGCTGGAAACTTGCTTTGTTCATGAGTCGATTGATAAGTGTATATTAACTTGAGCTGTGTGCCAGATACTGTCCTAGTTTACTGGGTAGTTGCAGATGAAGACAGGTCATTCATTGCCTTTGAGACACTCACAGTCTAACCAGAGTGACAGACAAAAAAGCAGGTGTAGTCAGGATAAAGTATGATCTGTTCCAGAAGCTATTCAGAATTCAGAGTATGGGATATACAGTGGAATGGGTGCATGTGTGTATCACTTGAATCTGTTTTATGAAATAGTTATTTTGGCAAGTACTAGAATATTAGAGCAGAAGGGAACTCAAAATGTATGAGTACTTGAAACTGAATTAATAGGAAAAGTTTTTGAGAAAGAAAAGCCAAGAACATGTAAACACATGCAGCACGTTTAATTTTTTTAAATTCACGCCTGAGGATATACTTAGTGATGAGAGAGAGAGAGAGGAAACATTGATTGATTGCTTCCCATACGCACCCTGACCCGGAATTGAACCCTTTTGTCTATGGGATGAGACTCTAACCAACTAAGTCATACTGGCCAGGGCCAGGGCACAGTACTTTGAAAAAGTACTTTATTTGAATCCCAAGCGCCTTTGGGAGGACATAAGAATGGATAAATGTTTGGCTTAGGTTAGTCATAAAATAACTAGCTTTGGAATACTAAGTTTAAAGTATAGCTTATTCTGCCATGGCCGGTGTGGCCCAGGGGGTTGAGCACCGGCCTGTGAGCAAAAGGATCCCTGATCGATTCTCGGTTGAGGCATGTGCCTGCGTTATGGGCCAGATCCCTGGTTGGGGGCGTCTGGCACAGAAACACCTATGTTTCTCTCCCTCTCTGTCTCCTTCCCTTCCCCTCTCTCTAAAAAAATAAATACAATCTTTTAAAAAATAATATTCTGATAATTATTACAAATTTGCTTTACAATTGTCTGCTTCTGGCAAAAGGAAGTAGAGACTAATAAACCTGAGAAGTGGATTCTTTACCGTCTGCATATGCAAGAACCGTTAAGTTCCTTCTTTGTAATCTTTATAAGACCTGATAGTGGTAAAAGCAAAAATGAGACTCGTACATGTGTGTAGTCTGACTGCTGTTCCACGCAGAGGTTTGAAGACAGAGGTTGCTACTCAGACGAGGCCACCTGAAAGACTCCACATTAGGGTGAGGAGTTTGACCAACTCAGTGTCCACAGAATTCATTAGACTTGGAAACGTTGACTGACAAAGGAAACGTTTAAATCCCAAATGATTGCTAGTTTCTTAATTCTCCATCAGGTGGATCGGTTGCTTTCATCTCTGCAGAGCATTTTCTCCGTTTGGAATCTTGCATACCGGGCAGTATGTAGGTGGTTGTGGATTGCTTAGCAAGTCTGGAGTAGAGCTGGTTGTTGACTTCAGTGGACTCTGCTAGCCGTCTGGCCATGTCCAAGGAAGGATGTCAGCCTGACATTCAGCACTTGCTCTTGGCAGACAGGGCTGCAAGGCTGGTGGCTGCAGACAGCCCTTCTTATACTTAGATTTAGAGGTAATTTTGGAGGTATAAAGGACAGAGAGCATTGTAGGAACGAACGCCTTTTCTTATTTTCATCATTATAAAAAAGCTGTATTTCAAAGTGTAAAAAAATTCTTTTTCAGGAGAAAAATCTTCAGAAAATGAAAGCATTCTCCCGTCTTTGGTAAATGCCATGCACTTCACAAACTTAATCAAGTTTGCTCTTTTTACCAACCCCGTGCATTAAGTGGTATTACACCCCTGCCCCCTTTGGAGATGAGAAATTCAAGGTTCTGATTACATGAGTCACAGGGCTGACCCAGGAGTCTTGGGCCTCCTGAGCTGGGCTGTACCACAGTGGGTTCTGGTATCTTTGGTTTTCTCATAGGGCCAGGTCTCTGTAGCCTTTAGTGCTTGTAACCTATCAGTGGACAAAATCCTGTCATTGTAAATAAATTTTTATAATATTCCCTCCACAGTGCGAACACCTGTTATTCTGCAGGGAAACACTTCTCATCTGTAAAGGGTTTTATGGCTTCCAGAGCACTTTCACAAATGTGGTCTTATTTTGAAACTCAGAGAGGATTTATAAGGTGGGTAGGGCAGGGTGTGATTTTAACCCTATTTTTCAGGGGGGAAAACTAAGGCTCACGGCAGTTAAGTGTTTTCCTAGGGCCTGTGTCAACGCTAGAACCCTTCTGTAGGCTGCAGGTCTCATGCTTTCCTGCGCTCTTTGACCTCCCTCGTATTGATGCCCAATCTCAGATTCCCTTGCCAGCTTCAGCAAGGCTGTGTGGTAATAGTTGGTGTAGGTCAGGTTTAGGAGCACAAGATTGAGGGTCCTTAGAGCGACTGGCTCGTGTTATACACAGTGGGACCAGTGGTGGAGACTGGTTCATGTGTGTCCAGAATGGCTTGAGAACCTTTATTCACTATATTCATTTATTCAGTCTGCTACAACGTTAGCACTGTGCATTTCCCAGCTTGGTTTTCATTTCTTTTACCACAATAAGCTAGTTTTCTCAGTGGCCTCTAGAGCAGTGTTTCTCAACCTTGGCACTATTGACATTTTGGACTGGATAATTTTTTGTTGTGGGGGCTGTCCTGCACATGGCAGGATGTTTAGCAGTATCCTTGGCCTCTTCTCACTAGCTGTCCAAGCACCCCCTCTTCAGTTTTGATCACCAAACATGTCTCCAAACACTGCCTATGGTCCCCTGGGGAACAAGGCTTCAGGCGTTGAGAACCGTTGTTCCAGGGCCGGCGAAGACCTGCAGGAGCAGCAGTGCAGCTCCAGAGGCTGGCCTAAGGGTGCAGAGTCTTGAAGAGCAGAGCTGGGAGGATCCAGGAGAGTGCTTTTAGTGCTGCCCTTCTGTTGTGCTGAGCCGACTGAAGTCTAGAGCTATGTGAGGCCTCCTGGCTCTACTTTCTGGGAGTGTGGCTAGGACTCAAATCCAGACCTGCATTTCTCCCAGCCAGGACTCTTTCATCAGCTCAGAGGTCCTCAGTCTTTTCCAGGTTGAAGAATCCTTTTCTAATTCCAAAAAATATCAGGGATGGCCATGTACTATTGTAATATTGGTACTTTTAGTACCCATTAACTGAGAAAATAATTCCTTTCGACCACTATTTATTTATTTATTTTTTAAAGATTTTATTTATTTATTTTCAGAGAGAGGAGAAGGGAGGGAGAAAGAGCAATGTATGGTTGCCTCTCACATGGTCCCCCACTAGGGACCTGGCCCGCAACCCAGGCATGTGCCCCAACTGGGAATCGAACCGGGACCCTCTGGTTCCCAGTCCGCGCTCAATCCACTGAGCTACACCAGCCGGGCTCGACCACTATTTATTTAATACCCACTATTTGTGTCTCTGTCCTAGGACTGCCTGATGTGAACGGTGGTAGTCAGTGGTCACGTGGTAGTGTTTTTATTATTATTATTTTAAATACATATTATTTTATTTTTTTTTAGATTTTATTTATTTTTAGACAGAAGGGAAGGGAGGGAGAAAGAGAGGGAGAGAGACATCAGTGTGTGGTTGCCTCTCACGTGGCCCCCAATGGGGACCTGGCCTGCAACCCAGGCATGTACCCTAATTGGGAATCGAACCCGTGACCCTTTGGTTTGCAGCCCGCACTCAATCCACTAAGCTGCACCAACCAGGGCGGTGTTATTATTATTGTGTGGTAAATACAGTCGTCATGTGGTGCACAGGCAGTGTGCCAGGTGGCCACATTGACAGAGCAGTGAAGTGATAACTGTGAACCCAGTGGGCTCATAGCTCCTAGGTTGGGAACCAATTGATGCATTTATGCAATGAGATTTTAGAGAACAGCAGGCCTGAAAACTCTGGGCTTTTCTTGAAACCATGAACTATCCATACTCAAGATGGAAATCTCCACACTGTGTGGAAATAAAAAGCCAACAGGATACCTGAAGTCCCCAATGTAGCTCTCTCAACAGCTGTACACTAGGGCATTTGTGATAAAAGAAGAGGAATTTGGCTGGAAACAAGTTTTAAGTTCCTAGCATTAGTTGGTAAATGGTGCGTGGGTCTAAGAGGAGTTTAAAATAATGGCCTTGAACTTGAGAATCTGTGTTTCCAGAGCCTCTCGACTCAAAGCACTCAGCTTCTCTGACAGGTACTATTACTGTTATTTCAGAGGTAAGAGGCAGAGAGGCCAGGCCACACAAATTGTCCCTGAAAGAGAGCCAGCTACTCCCAGGTTTAGGAGCTGGGACTCCAGTTGGCATTCAGGGATGGGGCTGTTTGTTTCTGTCAGATGATGGTGGGAAAAGGAAAAAGGTTCTTATATTACGTTCCACCCAATTAAGCCAACATTTGAGTGCCCACTGTGGCAGATTTCACGTGAAGGGACTGTATGGGACATAGATGATGGGACACGGATGAGTAGGATTGGGGACAGAGGAAGAGCTGGGCCATTCGGGCAGGGGGATTATAGGAGCCAAGACTAGCATGTACTGTGCGTGCGGGGAAGGGGTGAGGCGAAACAGGTACGGGTGAGGAGGAGTGCGCTCAGGTGCAGCAAGAGTTGAAAAGGTAGGCTGCGACTTCTCTGAGGAGGCCCTGGATGCCACGCTGAGGAATCTGTGTTAGGTTGAATTTACTGAGGCACACACTGAACAGACACTTTCTGTCTCCAGAGAGCAGTTTGCTGGAGACCGGCGGCCATCTTCCCTGCAGCGCCCTGGCGAAGTTTTCCGTTAGTAGGTTTTCTGCCCATTGCTGCCTGGGGGAATGAGGTGGGTAGAGGGGCTCTTCCCTTATAAGAGAGGACCCATGGGGTCACCCCCCTTTTTCTAGTTACTTCTTGGTTCCCCTTCTGCTTATTTGAAGCTTGAAGCCCAGCATATCCTGGGCAACTGGTTGGAGACAGAATAACAACTTTTCTCCACTTGAGAGTGTCTCAGGTTACATGCTGAAGGTAAGCTGGCATATCTTCCCTATTTAAATTAGCTTGACTCAGCCTCATTTATTAATCAGGACCTTGGCTGCCTCATATTGAACGTTTAGTCCCAGCGTCTGGCTGGTTCACTCAATTAGTTGTGATCTTTCAGATTATATAATCTTCTTTTCATGTTTATCTTTGATCCGAGAGAGAGAACTAGTTAATTCCCTTGGCTGAGGATGAGGACCTGTGTTTCTGAGGCCATACATTAAGTTCAGCCCCAACTCTCTGCTTGCTGTCTTAATCAGAACATCTGAAAATGAACCCTGTCCCCCTTTCCTGAGCTCCCAGTTTCCTGTTAGCTTTCCTACTGTCTGGGTGCGTGTCCCCCCGCCCCCGCCCCCGTCACCCAGGATGATCAATCAGAGTTCTAGGACTTAGAGACACTGCACCCTGGTTCTAGCTCTGACTCTGTCAGCTGGTATCTTTGGGCCAGTGTCTTCCCAGCTCTGGGCCTTTGTTTTCTTGACAGTAAAATGAAAAGGGTGGATTAAATGAATGCTGAGATTTGTTTCTGCTCCAACATTCTCTGAATCAACAAGTGCCCACTGTACAGTAACCCTCCAGAGAAGAAGGTGTTGCTCCAAGTGGTATTGCTGCATAAAAAGATGGAGCAGCTCAGCATTCATTTTGTCTGTTAACAGCTCGGGTACATCCCTGCTCTTTGTAGAAGCTGAGAGCAGCCACTGACTATTTTGTAGAAGGTACTGGACATTCTTCCATTTTGATTCCCTAGTTCAGAGGCCAGAGCTGGATAATGTTTTCTTAGCTGCCCCCTGGAGCCTTTGTCCAGGCAAGCAACACAGATGCTAGAGGGCATCTGTCCTGGTGTCTGAGCCTCCAGACTTTTGGCAAATGAGAGCCACAGATTTCTGCTGGGGCTGAGCAGGCTCAAGCTCTGCGGGACAAAAACCCAGTAGTGACCAGTTAAGCATAGTGGGGGTGCTTCCTTGTGGCATAACTTGACTTCCCCACCTTTGGGCCACAGGATGCAGGTGATTTGTCTCCTGTGTGAGGGGAGTGGAGAAAGGAACCAACTATTGAGGGCTGGTCTGACTTGAGTCCTTTCCATTAAATCTGCTCTTTAGAATGGCAGCTGAAGATGATGCTGGGAGTCTTGGGGAGGGCAGCGGGCTCCTCTGGAAAGGCCTTTTGAGCGTAGTGTAAATCCTGGTGCTACCATGAGCGGCTAAGCCTCTTAGGAATATGGAAGCCGTTTACCCACCTGGCTCTATATTATGGTCTTTAAAACCTCAAGTCCCTTCTAGTGCTCATTAAAACAGTTCTCTCCCTTTTATTAACTTTCACAGTACATTCTATCTCCTAAGCAGCTCTGGAAAATAATCACACAACTTTAGAGCTCATCTTGCCCATGCAGGGGGAAATCCCAGGCCCAGAGAGAGTAGGTCGCCTGTTAAAAGTGACAGAACTCCTGAAGGCACACCTGGGACTAGACCTGTCGTCTCCACCTCCTCATTCCAGTGAGTTCTGCTGCCTCATTGCTTCTCAGTAGACACTGTGGTGGCATGTTCCCAGGCCTGCCAGAATGGTTTTGAAAATAAAATTTAAAGTTACCATGCAGAAAACCAGCTGACAGGAGAGATGGAGCAAACAGTTGCTATTTTAGGGGTTGTTTTCTTTTGAGTCAGAACTGGCCATTGGTGGTTTGGCGGACTGGCTCAGCCTGGGTGGAGGATCATAAACTCCAAGGTCTTGTTGTCGCCACATTCTCGACTCTGCTACCAGACTGTCTTTTCCTGCACCCCAGGGCCTCCCGTGCAGGGGTTCAGAATAATTCCCACTTTTAACCGTTAGTTTTTGGGTTTGTTTTTTTTTTTGGACTCTGGGGAGGACTGGGAAGTCTATAAAGAGACCTGGGAAAGAGTTGGTCTGTAAATAGCAGTTTTTGGTGTTTTGGTGCTGCTTGATTTTTTTTATTGAGGTGTAACTTATTTATAGTAAAGCAGACAAATCTTAAGTGGACCGCTCAGTGAATTCTTACAAATGAGATATACCTACATAACCACCACCCAGATCAGGGCAGAGACCATTTTCAGCACTCCAGCAGTCTCGACGAGTTTTTTAGTAAGTAGCTCAGGATGTGAGAAGAGAGCAGTTTTATTTACTGTGGCCTCTTTAAGAACCTCAGAGGCCTTTAGATTATCCTTCTGTTACTCATTCAACGTATGTTTCCAAAACACTTAGCAGTGCAGGGCTCTGTGCTGAGAGTGACTGGGAGTACAGACACTCGTCATTGTTAGCCTCCGTCTCAGTCTCACGGCACATCACGAATTATGACACGTCCAGGGGAGACCAGGAGAAGGCCTGTGAGAGGCAGCTTGGAGGAGGGAGGCTGCCTCTTGCAAGGAGAAGGGAGGATGTGTATTTGTGTAGACACAGAATTTTCCCCAGTCCTTTCGCTGCCTGTAAATATAGGAAATGGGCCAGATTATAGATTTTCAGTCCCTTCTCAGCCAGTTCTTTGCATTCTCGGACCATGTTGGCTACTTGGAGAGGTGCAAACCCAGCTGGAAATCCACATCTGTAGTATTTGCTGTCTCGCCTTCTCTATTGGGAAGTAGGAGAGAACACAGGTGCTATGGAGGAAGGCAGAAATAAGAGGTGCTTTCATAAGCCCCCTAAGACCACATCAGTCTACTATGAGTTAATTTTAGCCGGAATTTCTCTGCCCCCTTTGATCCAATAGTTTACAACATAGTTTTCTGTATCTTTAGTGAAAACAGGTATAAGAAGGCGTCTTCTGATCTTTTTCACGTATGAGAAATAAGTTTTTATTTTATTTTAATTGCTAATAAAGGTATATGGCTCTGTGGTTCGTAGGGGGGAGATGTGTGTGTGTGGGGGAAGCCATGTCCAAAGCAGATGCAGAATGATTCCTTTCTTTAAAGAAATAGTCTCCAAGGTAGTAAAGATCAGCACCTGAGTGGTCAGCATGAAGACTCCCTATGACATCTGGACATTACAGAGCTATATCTTGGTACATGTGTTGACAGTAGATAAGAAACAAAGAAAGAAGGGTGGATGGCTCAGCCTAGCTGACCTTATTCAGGTTCTGATGAGTTACTGTGTCTTGGAAACATAAGAGACGTTGGTCATCTGGGTCCATTCCTATTGGGGAAAAGCCTCAGAAGTCTAAATTCAGGATTGATTCTAAAGAACTGACATGTAGCCTTATTCAAATTCATAAGAGCTTTAATAGGAGAAACTTAGACGAGCAAAGCAGCTGTTTCCTGTGTTAGCTTGGCTGGGAAAAAATCTGTACCTCTGCCAGGACAGGGGGTTAATGGTGAGTGGTCACATAGACCACCAGAAAGAATAATGCATTTCCAAGTTTACAAATAACATCAGGCAGTTATCCACACTCTATATATTCGTTAACCTCCTTCCTGGGGGCCTGACGGTTATCTTTGGATGGCATTCTCGCTTTCTGGGTAGTCAGCCAAACCTGAGGCTACAGAGAGTTAAACAGTCACAGAGGTTAAACAGAGTCCAACGCCTTCACTGCTGGAACCATAATGCACCTCTGACTTCCCCTATAAGTCCCCACTCCCATGTCACAGATAAGGAAACTAAGACTTTGGTTTGACCAGAGAGCTGGAACCAGAACTGGGTCTCATGTCTGATGGGGTACAGAGATGGTCTGGAGGAGTGCTCAGCCGGATTTAGAAGGAAGCTCGGCTAGGAGAGGGTGGTGAGGCCGAAGGCAGAGGGTGAATGGAGTGGCAGGGAGCATTGGATGGTTTCCCTCCACATTTGGAGCCAGGAAAACCAAGGAAAGACTCTGAGCCTATCTGTCAGTTATCTGTGGGAGGGCCTTGGGATACTAAGGCCAGGATAAAGGATTTTAATTGGCTTGAGGATTTGCAGCATTTATCCTTTGTATCTTTTGTTTTTTAATTGACTACATGGGACCCCAGAGGCCTTGGTAGGAAGCCTGCTTTCCAACTTCCTTTCTTTACATTCTTTTCTAAACAATCAGTTTATAATCTAATACTGTTGTATATTGTTCAAGGGAGTAGAAATTATCTCCCCACCCCCCCAGTATTTTGGTTTCTGGTTATTCTGTACAGTTTGTTAGTCCTTCAGTTTTATTATCTCACATATATGGTTATAAACTACATTGTTCAGCAGGGAAGGTCAGATAGCAAACTCATGAAATCAATCTATTTTTTTTTGTCTGTGGTAAAATATCCATAACATAAAATTTACCATTTTAACCATTTTTAAGTATACAGTTTTGTGATATTAAATACATTTACATTGTTGTGCCCTATCTGTTTTTGCTCCTTGGATTTTTTTCTACCAAGGTTAATCATTGAGCAGAAGGGTGCTTAAATTTGATGTCTGCTGTTGAGATTAGCTATTTGGTCTCTCTGAGTCTGTGTCCTCGTTTGTAAAATGGGAGTTATAATAACAAGAACTCTGAAGTCAGACACACTGGGTTTTAGGCTTCATCAATTACTAACCACAGTCTTGGGGAAGTTACTTAGCTTTTAAGCCTTAGTTTTCACTCTTTTGCCATATTAAAATGGAAAGGAATGAAGATTTATTGCCTGCTATCAAATATTATACTACATAAGTGCCTCGCATATGCTGCCTTACTCCTTACAATGGTCCAGTAAGATACAGGTATTATTATCCTATTATCACACATATGGACGGTGAGCCTCAGAGAGGTTAAGAGAGCTTAAGTGACCTTGGTCAAGGTCACCAAATTAATAATGTCTTACCCTGATGCAACTGATCAATATTTCTCTGTCATCTCTCTCTCTCTCTCTCTTCCCCCCTTTCCCTTTCTTAGTTCCCCTGTCTATAAAAATCAATAAGCATATCCTCAGTTGAGGATTTAAATAAATAACTATTCAAATAGTGAATGCGTAAGTACGTGGAGCAAATCGATATCTCTCTGTCATAAATAAATAAATAGCTCTTGGGAAGAGCCTTTTGGGAATGACAATTATGGGATTTAAAAAAAAATGTAGATTCTGATTAAGTTAATGTTGGGTTGGCCAAAAAGTTCACTTAGTTTTTTTCCATAAAATAAAAGACATATTTTTCATTTTCACCAATAACTTTATTGATTTGGGTATTTTGAGTACATCGGCTATCTCCCACGTGGTATAACATTGATTGTTCTCAGTTAATATTAGTCTCGATTTGACACTGTCAACTTCAACTGGCGTGCCAAACCACGGAGCGCCACCCAGCGAGAAATCTCTAGCTCAGACCTTTGCAAACCACTTTTGATATGTTCGATCAGTCACAGCATCTTCTGCACAAATCTTTCTTTTTGCATTTCAGTTGTGTTTTTAACTTTCTTGAAATACTTAAGCGTAAGATGCTGAAAATGATGCGTATTTTCTTCCATCTTCAATATTTTAAGATGGCTACCCAAAAATTCACCAATTTTGATAAGCTTTTTAAAAAATATGTGCTGATATGACAGCGGTCACAATACAATCTAACAAAATCGTTTCGAATGAAGTTAAAGACAGTTAAGCACTACTAGAGCCATCGTACAGAAAAAAACAAATGAACTTTTTGGTCATCCCCATATTTGCTGAACCTTTCCTAGGTGATAGACATTGTAGTTCTGGGTAGGATTTACTGTCTTATAACCCTTTTATAAATGAGGAAATTAAAGCTCAAGGGTCACCCAAGATCACCCAGATTAGAAGTGATACAGCCAGGATGTGGGCCCAGGTCTGCCTGACTCCCACCTTATGGGACCTCAGGATTATCTGACTGGGACCCAGTTGTTTCAAGCAGTTTATAAAAATGAATCTCATTCCAGCATTAGTATTTGGCTAGGCCCAGGAAATTAACTGTGATGAGATTTGACCTAAATCACAAAATAATAAAATGTAAGGGGTGGGGTGTAAGGAAGGAGTCTTCCCAGCCATTATGAGCATGTCTTCTCAAAGCTTTGCAGAAAAACAAATAGAATACTGCCATAACTTTTTCTATTATATTTCTAGGAGGATAGAGCCAGGAACAGATTCCTTATTTCTTCTCTCATGACTCTGGGAAGTAGACCAGTGGGTTCTTGTGATTTCATAAACAGAGTGAGAACTGGCAGGGGTAAACATCTCGTTAGAGTTTTCTCGCAAAGTTAGGAAGATCTCAGCCTGTTGTTGGGGTTTTTTGTCCATGGAGATAGTTTTAATGGCCCGATGTGGTTCAAATAAACTCCTATGTGGAGAAGCAATGACAGCTGGTCCTTGGTCAGTTTAAAGCCTATTGGCTTGGTAGAAAAGGCTTGGTTGTTTGAAGAGCCTCTGAAACATTTTCCCTAGGCCCAGGGATCCTTGAAAACCACTGGTTGAGGCTGAGTGACCAGACTGTAGGCATTGCTTCCTCCTCACTCATTCAGATGTGGGCTTGAACACCTTCTCTGTGCCAAGGAGTGTCCCCAGGAAACTCACTGTGCTGTCTAGGGCGATGCCAGTAACAGTATAGCATTATTTCTTTAAGGTGGCAGCCTTCAGCAACGTGGTGCTGGAGCGTGCAGGAGCAGGGTCTTCGTCCCGCCTGGGGGAATAGGATGATTGAGAAGCTGCTGCCTGGACAGCCCTGCAAGACCAGTGGGAGCTCGCCAGGTGAAGAGTGAGAAGGGCTTTGGGGGAGAACTAGAAGACTGATGAAGCTTGGAGAGTGAAAGCCAGTGCAGGATTTTCTAGGCAGGGGAGTGGAACCTTAAGGTATATGTTTAGAAAAACCACCTCTGACAAGTAGAGAAAGGACCAGCAAAGGCAACCCCCAAACGAATCCACACACACTCTCTCCTCTCCCTCCCTTCCCCAGCTCACATAGCCCAACCCACAGTCTGTGAGCAAGCCCCCAGCATCTTCCCCTTGCCCCCAAGAACACATGCCCAGCTAACTCCACACAAGGCCCTATAGTCCTTGGGCACAGTCTTCTTGCTCTTGGGCCCTGATTGCTCCAGCTGCTGGAGGGGCCTTCCCTCGGTATGCTGAAGAGCTGGGAGCTGCAGCTTAGGCTGATGATCTGTGGGAAGAGAGGCTTTTCCAGCCCCTAAGAAGGGAGAGGCTGAAGCTGCTGCCTTCCATGTTCCAGCCTTGATTCGGGTTCACCATGATTGGGAAGGGAGGCAAAGGCTATGGGAGAGGAGGTGGGAATTGTTAACACCTGGCTCCTCAGCCAGGGAGGGTAAGTGTAAAAATAAGAGGCAAGTTCCCCCAAAGATGGGAACGTGTGTGTGTAAATAGGACTTTAGCCAAACTCCCACCTTATCCCTCTTACCTAGGTGGACTTACCTAGGGTACATTTTTTTTCTTTTTTAACATCACAAATAGGTTTTTATTTGTCACTATTAAAAGTCTGAATTTTACCCAGCTGGTGTAGCTCAGTGGATTGAGCGCGGACTGGGAACCAAAAGGTCCCGGTTCGATTCCCAGTCGGGGCACATGCCTGGGTTGCAGGCCAAGTCCCCAGTGAGGGCCATGTGAGAGGCAACCATACATTGCTCTTTCTCCCTTCCTTCTCCTCTCTCTAAAAATAAATAAATAAAATCTTAAAAAAAAAAAAAGATCTGAATTTTAAACAGTTCCTTGGACTTGGGGTGGGGAGCTCATATCCATCAGCACATGCAATTTTGCACCTGTCTTATCTCCAATAGCTTTTCCAGAACTGCTGCCTTCACCATGAAGTTCCATGAGTTCTCCCAGTTTAAACTTAAGCTTCTTCAGCATTTTGACTTTTCCAGCAAAGATGTCATAGAGTGGATAAATAGATTAGCAAGCCTTTTCTATGTCTTTTCCAATGCTACTTGGAATCAATTTATTGACCACTGCTTCCCAGTCATTTGTCTGCACCTCTTGGGTCATGATTTCCATCATCTTCCGGGTCTGGCAGACTTGTTGAATGCTGAGCATAAGAGGTCTTCTGAATCTGGTTGTGTTTTTTCAGTAAAACCAACACAGAATAGATAAAGCGAATAACCATTGGTAATCTTGACGTCCACATGAGCTTCAGTCATGGTCTGCCACTTTTTGACCGTGGAGCACATTTTGTCACAGGTAAGAGCCATGCCGTGGAAGTTGGGCAGTTTTTGCCCTGAACATCCTCAGTAATTAGCTTGAATTTTCCAAATACAATCTCATCATTCTGCAGATCAGCTAGGCTCACTTCAAAAACCTGACCCTTGAGACAATCAGATGCAATTTTGCTTCTTGGGTTCCCGTGACAGGTGCTTTTCCAATACTTCTTATGTTGATCATATTCACATCACACCAATCTTTCTTAGAAAATGGGTCAGCCACTTTCTTCTTTTTTCCCCTCTTTGTCCCCTTTCGTAAGGCACTTGTTCTTGCCGACTGCCATGGTGCTACTCAGAGAACCAAAATGCCACCCTGTTCCTGAGATGCCCCCCTTTTTTTTTTTTTTAAAGATTTTATTTATTTATTTATTTATTTTTAGAGAGAGGAGAAGGGAGGGAGAAAGAGCAATGTATGGTTGCCTCTCACATGGCCCTCACTGGGGACCTGGCCCGCAACCCAGGCATGTGCCCTGACTGGGAATCGAACCAGGACCGTCTGGTTCCCAGCCCGCGCTCAATCCACTGAGCTACACCAGCCAGGGCCCTGAGATGCCCTTTTACCCTGAGATCCCCAGAACCTTCACTGTGTGTATTGCCTCACCGTAGGACAGGATCGGTGGCTAGAAAGAAAAGGGGAGAGGGAAGTTCTCATGATTCCTGGGAGGCAGAGTGACTTTATATCATTTAAATCAGGACACTTAGAGAATGAAGGGGGTGCCATCAATAATTACTCTGGTATAGCAGATACCAGCTGAGGCTGTCCCAAGAGAACCAGGATGTATGGTGACCCTACTCAGAACTTGGGGTAGAAACCCAGCACATAAGTTGCCACAGGTAGAGAATAGCCAGAAGAAAACATCAATTCTGTTTTTATCTGTGCAGAAGCTGTTGCAGAGGGAAGGGTACAAAGGAAGTTGGGGCAGAAGGATTGGGAGGTGGAATTACTGAGGAAGTGGACCACCAGAACTTGGGGTACCAGTCAAGGACAAACTTGAGAGTCTTATCAGGAGGCCCTGTCTTTTGGAATGTCTCTCTCCTTTTTCTCTGGCTCCCTCATTTTTAACTCTGTAGGGGATCATTACCTTTTGCAAATCTAGTAAGCGTTGTTTTCTCAGAAAACATGTTAAAATTTTGCATGTTGTGTTCGGGATCCACAGATCCTTCTGGTTGAGGATTCTTGCTCCAGCTTCTCTCCCCTGCTGTTTTTTCGTTCTACCACATTCCTTGCACGGACCAGTTTGTTTTGCAGAAGACAGAGTGCCAGCTTATACCAGTTTACTCTGCAGAAGGGGGATTTACTGACTCACGTGATTGCGGGAAAGAGAAGGGTGGAGTTGGTCTCTCTGTGTGTTAACTCATTCTTACTGACTTCCCCTGAGTCTGGGCCATGACTGCAGGCTACTCTGACTTATAGCTTTGGATCCTGGTTGGCGGGGAGGGGAGTCTCTATTTCCATCTACTCCCATTTTTCTCCTAGCATTATTAGAAGAATTCCAGAGAAGGAATCTGATTGGTTGCTTGGCTCATGTGCCATGACTAAATCAATCGCCGTAATCAAGGAGAAGGCTGTTCTTTGGCCCACCTTGGATCCCAAGCCTACTCCACACCCTATGGCTAGGGAAGCAGTCTGTTTGTGGAGGCTTGGGGTCTTGAGGGGGTTGGTTTTTTAGGAAAACGATTGCCGCCTGCACTTTTCTCCTCCTCACTAACTGCGCCCAGTGCTTCTGGGCCCAGCCCTGTACCCAGCTTTCACTCAGCAGGGGTTCACTGAGCACCTGCTCTGTGCCCGTTCCTCCTTGGGCCTTAGTTTTCTCCTCTGTACAAACAAGGTCACATTTATTCTCCAAGAGTGTGTTTGTCCAGCCAACCATTCCTCTGGGCACCTACTGTGTACTAAGGATACTGAGGGGGGAAGACACAGCCCTTCCCTCCAGGAGCTCACATTCTGATTAAAGTTCAGGTGGTGTGAAAATAGATATGCACTAGGACTCTGAGGTTCTGTGCCTTCGTTTTGTGGGAACCAAGGCAAGACTATTTCCCAGAAAGACACCAGTTTCCCATGGCTCCTCTTGCCCTTCGCCCCTTGCTCCTGATTGATCTAGAAGGGCGATTTGTCTCTACAACCCTCTCGGCATGTCTCCGACTCCAGAAGGAGAAAAGGCTGGTTTGGTTTTCCTCTTGCTTTGGAAAAACACTGGAGAGTTTTTCTGCTGGCGTTTACAAACGACCCCGGCCCCCAGACCTCCGTCGTCATCTCAGTTGCCAGGGTGCTCTCGTGCTTGTTCAGGCAGAAGGGGGCTCTTGTTGGCGTGGATTCAGTTGCAAGTAGAGGAAGAAAAGCCAATCAGAAAAGAAACGTTTCATCCCAGCCTGGGAACGGAAACCAGGGGCAAGCTGTGCTTCCCTCTCTTCAGCCAAGAACCTGGTCACCCTGAGTAAGCTAAGAGCATCCAGCCTGCGACGTGCTGGGGAGGGGAGCACAGTCAGTGCCTTCACTCCGCTTGTGAGACCAGACCACAGCTCCAGTGCCAGGCATAGTGAAGTTGTTCTTAGTAAATGTTTGCTGTTGTAAGTATAGCTGCCTTTTCGTGTCTAGGGATAGGGAAGAAATTGGCTGTTTTATTTACATTACTTTTTTTGTTTGTTTTGATTAGGTGTAGGGTAAATAGTTGATAATTTGCAAAGTTCCTTCCCTGCCCCAGCCAGTCAGTGTGTCTCCCAGAGTAACCAATTACAAGGCCCAGAGATAGTCTCTATAAATTATAAACATCTACCTATATAGTCTCCTGACACACACACATGCATAAATGGTAGCAATTAGGTTACCTTTGAATCCTATGTTCTTTACAGTTTAATAATAAATTATTTAGATTTGACCCACTCAGAAGTCCCTGCACCTTTCTATCTTCATCATATGGATGTAGAGAATGTTCATTCAAATTTCGGGTACTAATTTAAATTTCGATGTTCGTAGCCTCGCAGAAAGACTGGATGAGAATGGTTTCTCCCTTCCTGACCCAACTTCTCTCCTCTAAGTCACTATTTTCTCTGAGAAATGGCATCTCAACTACCCAGGTTCTCCTGCCAGGAGCCTATATGTTGCTCCTGACTCCCTCTTACCCTGCACATTCAAAAAGGTTTCCAGGCCCATGGAATCTTCTTCCCAGTGTCTCTCAAGTTCATCCTCTCCTGGGCAGACCCTCTCCTATACTCTTAGATCAGGCCCTTGAAGTCCAGACCCTCTGGATTAGTGCAGTGGTTGTCAGTCCTTCCTCCCCATCGCAGCCAGAGGAATCTTTCTGAAATATAAATCTGATCACTTTCCCATCTTGCTTAGAGTCTTTTCAGTGGCTTCCCTCTACCCTGGGATAAAGTCCAACAGCCCCTTAACAAGACATGCAAGACTGTTCAAGAGTTTCTTTCTGGGGCGTTTATCTTTCCTCTCCCTCATTCTCTCATCCTCCTCTCTGTTCCTCCTGCCTGGGATATGTCCCTCTTGTCTATCTTTTATCATTTTTTAAAACGTGTGATAGTTCCAAAGATCAGATTTTCCTTCTCTAGGCTCCCAGAGGGCCCACTGGTTACCTCTGTCATCATGCCATATTGTCCTCTATGCTGGTTGGTGAGCACCTTCAACCATTTTTGTCCCTGGTTCCATAGCAAAGTGTCATGAGCAAGGTCTAATTCCTGATGCGATAGAAGGAGCATGGATTTGGGTTGTTCAAGGAATTTTTTAGTTTCATCTAAGTGGTAAGATTTATTGGCATGAAGTTATTCAAAATATCTCCCTTTTTTTTTTTTTTTACTTTACTGTCTGTGGAATCTATAGTGATACCGTATCTGTCATTCCTGATATTGGTACTATTTTTTGTCCTGATCAGCCTGGCTAGAAGTTCAGTTAATCTTTTCAAAGTGCTAGATTTTTTTAAAAAATATTTTATTTATTTATTTTTAGAGAGAATGGAAGGAGGGAGAAAGAGAGAGGAACATCAGTGTGTGATTACCTCTCATGTGCCCCCATTGGGGACCTGGCCTGCAACTCAGGAATGTGCCCTGACTGGGAATTGAACCAGTGACCCTTTTGTTCACAGGCTGGTGCTCAATCCACTGAGCTACACCAGCCAGAGCTCAAAGTGCCAGATTTTTATTTCATTGACCTTATGTATTGTTTCTCTTTTCTATTTTATTGATATTTCACTTTGATCCTAATTTCCTTTCTTCGGCTTACTTTTTTTTTTTTTTAAGATTTTATTTATTTTTAGACAGAGGGGAAGGAAGGGAGAAAGAGAGGGAGAGAAACATCAGTGCGTGGCTCTCTTATGCACCCTCTAATGGGGACGTGGCCCACAATCCAGGCATGTTCCCTGACTGGGAATCGAATCAGCGACCCCTTGGTTCGCAGACCAGTGCTCAATCCACTGAGCCACACCAGCCAGGGGTCTTCTGCTTACTTTTGATTTCACTTGCTCTTCTTTGTCTAGTTTTTTAAGGTAGAAGTTGAGGTCATTGATTTGAGGTCTTATGTTTTTCTTTTCTAAAATAGGCTTTTACTATAAGTGTTCCCCTAAATATTGTTTTAGCGGAATCCCACAAGGCTTGATATGTTGTGTTTTCATTTTCTTTCAGTTTGCAATATCTTCTAATTTCTCATTTCATTTCCTTTTTGATCTATGGGTTATTTAGCAGTATGTTACTTAGTTTTCAGATATTTGGGGATTTTCTAGAAGCCTTTTGTTTATGATTTCTAATTTAATTCCCTTGTGGTCAGAGAACATACTTCATATGACTTGAATTCTTTTACATTTATTGAGATTTTCATTGTGACCTAGAATATGGTCTCATGGTAAATTTTTTGTGTTTACATCAACAAAATGAGTATTTTTCTGGTGCTTCTACAAATGTCAGTTAGGTCTAGTTTGTTGATGTGCTGTTCAAGTCTTCTATATCCTTACTGATTTTCTGTCTGCTCATTCTATCAGTTGTTGAAGAGGGATATTGAAATCTGACAGTACTTATAGATTTGTATGTTTCTCGTTGCAGTTCTTTCCATTTTTGCTTCAGGTATTTTAAAGCTCTGTTATTAGGTATATAAATGTCTATAATTTATATCATTAGATATATAAATGTCTATAATTTATATAATGTTTATCCTCCTGATGAATTGACCCCTGTATCATTATGAAATAACTTTCTTTGTCCTTGGTAGTATTCTTTGCTCTGAATCTGTTTTGCCTGAAATATTAATCTAGTCACTCCAGCTGCCTTCGATAAGTGTAACTTTAGTGTATCTTTTTTCACCCTTTTACTTTTAACCTATTGATCTGTGTATTTGAAGTCTCTTGTAGGCAGCATAAAGGTGCGTCTTTAAATTCAGTTGAACAATCTGTATCTTTTAATTGGGGTGTTTAGAAAGCTACATTAATATGATTATTGATATGGCTAGATTAAATCTGTCATCTTGCTCTTTTTTTGTTTCATATGTTCTTTGTTCATGTTTTTTCCTCTTTTCCTGCCTTCTTTTGGATTGAGTATGTTTATGATTCCATTTATCACCTTTGTTGGCTTATTAGCGATAATACTGTTATTTTAGTGTTTACTTTAGAGTTTATAATATACATCTTTAACTTACTGTAGTCTACTTTCAAGTGATATTATGACCACCTCACAGATAGTAGATGAACCTTACGATAGCACACTCCCATCTCCTCTCCTGGCTTATGCGCTCTTATTGTCACATGTTTTAATCTTACATATGTTCTAAACCCCATTATATTATTATTGTTGTGGGTGTTTAAAAAAGAGATTTAAATCATTAAAAAGCCTTACATGTTACCCATGTATTCCTCATTTCGGGTGCTCCTCACGTCTCTGTGTAGAACCATGTTTTCCCGTGGCATCACTTTCCTCCTGCCCGAAGGACTTCTTTTAAAATACTTTGCAGTGTGGGTCTGCTGGCGATTAATTCTTTCAGCTTTTCTTGGATGATGAAGTCTTCATTTTTGTCTTTGTTTTTAGACGATTTCACTGGGTTTAGAATTTTAGGTTAACTTTTTTTCCTTTCGGTACTTAGTGTTCCACTGTCTTGCTAGTGTTGTTTTCTATGAAAAATCTCTGTTAATTTTTGTTGCTCTGTGTATTATATATATATATATTTTTTTTTTTTACATATATATGTGTATGTAAAATACATATATATTGGGCACTTTTAAGATTTTATCACTGGTTTTGAGCTGTTTTATTATGATATGCTTTGGTGTAGTTTTCTTCATGTTTCTTTTTTTTTTTTTTTTTA
>PVJI01011854.1:0-54243 GCA_004026765.1 Micronycteris hirsuta
TGCTCTGTGCGCTTGCCTGAGAGATGGTGTCAATAGTTAGATCAAAACACCTTAGCGTGTCAGCCAGGGCCGTTCGCGCCCAGCCCTGTCTACATGGCCTCTCCTCTCATTTTGTCTCAGCTGCCACCGTTCTGAACACATTGCCACATTCCATGCGCATGCGCGACACCCACTCACACCTCCACAGTGCTTCTGTCCAGCTTTCCCTCTGCAAGAACATTTTTTCTAGTGCTTGACAGAACCGATGGCTTTTTTTGTTGTTGTTAAGCACACTGAAGAGGACTCTTAGGTTATTACCAAATATTGTTTGTTCACCTGTATTTTCTTTCCCTCTTAGTTACATTTTTTTCTAAGAAGATGGGAGAAAATAGTTTCCTTTCTGCTACTCTTTAAAGTGCCCAAGTGCACACTATTTCTCATTTTAAAAAAAGGCAGAGATGTTTTTAATCTGACAAATAAAATGAATCATAAATGGAGAAATGAAAAGGGAAAGAATGTTCTATGTACGCAATGACATTATAATGCCCTAAACATTTCTCTCATTTTTATCTTATGTTCTGCTAAAAGTGTGGATCAGGGTGAAGTATCACATAAAAGACCATAAAACCATCCTGGACAAAAAGAAGCTTATTGCCTTCTGGTTAGAACGTTATGCTAAAAGAGAAAATGGAAAACCCATAACGGTGATGTTTGACCTATCAGAAACTGGGATCAATAGCATAGTAAGCATTTTTTCTTAATTCTAAATCATTGTTCATCGTGATGTGCTCCCTCCTATCCTCCCTGCCATTCCCCCCGACCAAATATTGCTATAAAATTGAGCTAACCAAGTTATGTCTGGGATTTATTTTTTCCCCCTGCATTGTGAGTGAAGTCAAGCATGCAATAGGATTTGCAAAGAAATAAATTTGCTTCAGCGTCTGGCACTGAAACTGTAGATTTCCTAGAAACGTTCCTTGTCTGATACAAGGATATGAAAGCAGGCTGTGCGGGCTGGCAGAGACTGAGTAGATGTGGTAACAGTGAACTTTGATAGAAAAGTCCGTATCCTACAGCATCTAGCCCTGTGCCTGGCACGGCATAACGTACTCAATAAATACCGAGGCAAGTGACAGCTGCTCTCTGTTGTACCATTAGGTTCAGACTGTGTTTTACAGTTGCGAAATATTCCCCTGAGTTTTGCATGCACAGCACTTTGTGATTTTGATGGGGTTGCTGGTTTCCTTGTGTAGATCTGTTCTTCGTTTCACTTGGTTAGCTTTGGAAACCGCTTTTCTCCGGGTGATTTTTCCCAAGCTTAAGAAATAAGTAAAACCTACCAGTCCTTATTTTGGGCCCTTGTGACCTTAGTGGTAACTGCAAACCCTTCAGTGGGGGTGGGGACCCATCAGCACATGGATGAGAACTGTTGTCTCTTACATTCAAACCCTGGCTAATTCTGGTAGCAGTGAGGTGCCGTTTGCACACCTGCCTGGCCACTGTTAGAACCTTTTCGAAAACCCACTTGGCAAAGTATGTTAAGAATCGTAAAGTGTTTGCATTCCTACTCTTTGTCTGGTAACTGACTTCTGGAAGTCTATGCTAACAAAAAAATTTTGAGTACAGAGAAAGCATTATGCACCAGAATGGTTTTTCAGAGTGTGATGTGAGATAGTGCAAAGTTAGAAAAAATGTGGATGTCAGCATGGGGCAATGGTATACTGTGGTGTTGTGATGGATGTAGTATGTGAACGGTGTTCATAATGGATTTGTAGTAATATTGGAAAATACCTTTCTAAGAAATGTTTTTAATTCTCCCCCGAAGATATGTTTATTGATCTGAGAGAGAGAGGAAGGTGTGGGGGAGAGAGAGGGACATTGATGTGAGGAAGATTGATCAGTCACCTCCAGCAAGTGCCCTGAGACTGGGAACCACACCCACAACCCAGGCACAGGCCCCCGGACCCGGTTGACCACACCCTTTTGGTGTCTGGGATGATGCTGTAACTAACTGAGCCACCTGGCCAGGGCAGAAACTACCTTTTTTTTTTTTTTTTAATGAAACCAACAACCAGATTATATCATAGTGAAACCTTCCCCTCAAAAGGAAACCTTAGACATTGAAAAAGACAAAACAACAAAAAGTAGACTAGAGACAATCACTAGAGAGAACTAGTGATGAGTTTTGGGTGGTGGAACCATAGATTTTTTTCTTTCTTCTTTATTTGTCTATATTTTAAGACTTCATTGCCCTGGATTTTTTCCCATGTAATTTCTATATCATTGAGTTTTAAATTACAGAGTAAATCATTTTATGCCCAAAATCTAAATCAAAATGCCTGTATAAATAATATTTCATAAAAATAAATCATGATTCTGTTATCTTTTATGGATAATAATTCTCTAATTATTAACTAAGATTCATGAAAAATACATGTTAATGTTTTTTATTGCCAAATATGGGAGCAAAGAATTGACTTAAACTGTCTGATTTTTTTTTTCAAGCTACTGAAGATATGCTATTTCATTATCTTTATAAATAAGGTTTATTTGCATGACTAAATATTTAAGTCAGTATTGTTTTAAAATACTTGAATCTTACTGAATTATTTTTATATATTACCCTAATGATTCACAAAGGATTTAAGTTGGCTTACAAGGATGTATTGCACACAGAAGTCCAAAGCAAGAAATTTAAACAATTATTTGTTAGAGTTGGCCGCTAATTTACCTGTAAGCTTTCAGCTGCCTACCTGAAAGCAGTAGGATCCTTTAACATTGCTCAGAGGCCATACTTTAAACCCAGTGTCTTAGGAGAAGTATATGCATTCCTGATGCTTAAACTAGAGAGAAAAGTCTTTCATGGGTCCTCAAAGGGAGGACGTTTTACCGGATAATGAATAGCATACTTGAAAACATTCTCACAGAATGCAGACCAGTAGTTCCATGGAGCTTCTTTATGTAGTGCTCACTAATATGTACACACGCCGCAGACACCCCATCAGATCCACTTGAGTTAACAGTAACTTCAGATCTTATAAGCAAGACCATTCAATTACATAAAAGAGGTAAACAAGAATATTGGATAAAGGCTTTTTAGGCAAAGTCTCTGCGGGCCACAGATCATATACTAGGTAACCAAATTTATATGGAAGTAGTTATTGAGATATTTCTTGGACTCTTAACTACAAATTATTGAGCTCTATGCATAGTAGCTATAATGATTAGTTTATAAAGGTATTGTTACATAGTAGGATTTATCCCATAATAAATACTTAAAACAGGTAAGGATACTTGCTTAGAGTTTACTACAGTTAAAGATCCTACAATTCACATACTAGGAATGTCTTTATAGATGCTCTAGGAAAACCCACCTCTCAGTAATTGATGGGTTCAAGTTTGCCTGGTTACATGTATCTTCCATCCTATAGTCCTTATAAGATGGCTGATCAGGATTAGTAAATCAGTCTTTGGCCATGGAATAACATGGAATGAAATGATCCATATGAATAGTACCCCTAATAACCTGATTTCATATTGCTGCGTTCAACGCAGTGGAATCAACCAGACAGCTATGTTTATAAAGTCTTCCAGAAATTGAAGTCAAATGCCCTGGCTGGTGTGGCTCAGTGGATTGAGCATCAGACTATGAATCAAAGGGCTGCCTGTTCGATTCCCAGTCAGGGCACTTGCCTGGGTTGCAGGCCAGGTCCCCAGTAGGGGGCGCGCAGGGGCAACCACACATTGGTATTTCTCTCCCTCTCTTTCTCCCTTCCCCTCTCTCTAAAAAAAAAACAAATAAAATATTTAAAAAAGAAATTGAAGTCAACAAACAACACTTGAATGTAAACTGAGAAATTCTAATTGTAGTTCTAGGTCCCAAAATCAGAGGAAAGAAGCTAGAAGTGAAATAGATACAGCAGGCCAATATGATCAGGTTCATTGTTGAATAAAATATTAATAAAATATATTTCATTAAAGGTATTATGAGGTATAGAAATTAGCTTTAAAAAGCAAATATAGCAGAATTTATATACATATGTATTGTTATCCCAAGTAGTCAGGTTGTAAACTGTATACCTATTTCAATAATTCTTTAACTGATCAACAGTTTTGTAGAATTTCTCTATGGGAATTGCTTGTAGATCATTTATAATGCCATGCTACCTTAGCAGCCTGAGGTACCTAAGTAGTTTGAGGTAAAATGAATGATATTTAAGCTTCTGATTTTTTTAACTCAATTTTAGGACTGATTATTATAAGTAGCTTAATGACTTAAAAACCTTAATTCTTGGGAATATATATATTTATATATGAGCTTATTTTTAAGGAATTTAATAATTGTCTCATTTGTATTTAATAATTTATCAGCTGTAGAAATGTACAGTTTAAAATTCTCTAATGTGGACCAGTCTTAAAGATTTAAATGTATATATATATTTTTTAGGACATGGATTTTGTACGCTTTATCATCAACTGCTTTAAGGTTTATTACCCTAAATACCTCTGTAAGTAACTTATTCCTTTATAAAAATATGAAATGTAGAAACTGTAAACAATGTGAGAATTGTGTATTATGGACTTTAATAGCTGGAACACTGTTTTCTGATGAAAAGCTTAAATGTGTTCATAGAAGTTTAAGCACATAGTGTAGTAGGTACAGGGAAAATTTTTCACAAATAATCACTGTCCTTAAGAGTCTAAGTTCTAAACTGTACATACGGCATCCTATAACAAACATATATACATGCACACATATAGGAACATAAAAACATACATTTCCAAGATTATCCCAATATTAGTGATTTTTCGATTGAAAAATTCCTTTAAAATATTTATTATAGAGAACTTCCTACATACAAGGAACAGAAGCAACATTGATAACATGGACTGTGATAAGCAATACTCATACATACAGTACACTGTGTTACTAATTGATATTTACCAATTGTCATTGAGGAAACACTTGACTAAAGTGTGCTACGTTTGAAGCTGGCATTTGGACTGTTTTTCATTGTGATTATACCATTAATTACCTGAATGAAGAACTCCTAGATCTTGCTTATTTTTGATTTATTGGATTTGCATGATGGTTTTCCCCTGGAGAAATGAAGGTGCCTTCCCACATAGTCAAATATTTTTAACCTCAATGGGTTGAATATGAAAAGACAAGAGACAGGCAACAGGGGCATCAGCAAATGGAAACTCACAGGCCTGCCCGGGCTCACCCTGGCAAATACCACAGACAGTCTTTTAGGACTTGTGACTCAGGGGATACTACAGCATAAAATCCCCAAGTCATCTTACTGTAGCATGCTTTTGCATTATTATTAACATGAGGTACGAAACAGACAAGAACCATCACAGGTCCATTAGCACATTTATTGGAACTGTTGTCTCTTATACCTCCCAAACCTTGGCTGTTGTGTCTTCAGAAAGAGTAGTCATGAATGTTTCCAGGAAAAGACAATGTTTGGTTTGGGGAACCTGTGGGATCTGCTGGTCCTTCTGAATTCTTCCTGTATCTGACAGGTACCCTGGTTCATTAAAGCTTGCTGAGCAGTGCCAGTCAGTGGTCAATAGGGAATCAGCACCCCACGTTTTTAGCTTGTTTTTCTTACATACAAAATGAAGTAAAATATTCACTTGTTCATTGAATTACCTAATGGAGTTTGTGAAGATCCACTTATAAATAGTATTATCAGTATTACCTTATAAAACACATCCAAGATTTTCTTGAGAAAACTATTAATAAATTCATGGCTCAATACAAAGATAAATTAGAATGCTATTCATTCCAATTAATTAGAGATAATGTATATATTCTACCTATATAATGTAATTTTTCATTCACTGAATTTTGTAGTATCTTAGGTTATACTTCAAAATCTGTGATGAAATATACACATTATTTCTTTTGAGTCCAAATCTTTTTACACATATCTCAGATGAAGACTCAAGTATTAAGTACCCGAGTACCTCATTGCAGATACCTTATTCTTTATATGTATTTTAGTGTCCTACATTAATATAATCCTAATCCTAAAAATTGATAAAATCTTTTTTAAAACTATGTAAACAATACTTCCATAAACTTTGGAATGATTGGCTTCCTGGAACTTACAATATTAAGAAAAGTGGAAATTATTTTTTCCTTAAAACATGATGATTTCTTAAAATGGTGGCGGCAACTGTGAGAGCGATTTAGAAATCTCTAGAAAATTATCATTGAAAGCATAAATTAGAGTTGAACTTGTTTTAAAGTTCAGTGGACTTCAGCGTAATATGACATGCCACATCCAAAGACTTACATTTAGAGCCTCATTTTTTCTAGGTCAGGTATAAGTGATACTACTACAGTGGTACTAAGCCACAGTTAATGAATTTTTTTTTTATCTTTCAGCAAAAATAGTGATCTTTGATATGCCTTGGATAATGAATGGTGAGTATATTACTTACAGTTTCTAAAACAAAATGTCTGATTTCCTTTTTCTCTTTGCCAATGGAGCCACATTTATATGGTGGTTTAAAAAAGTTGATAGTGTGCTTGGTGTCGAGCTAGAACCCTCAAAGGCTGTTCCTAAGCAAAGTGTGCTAACTTTCGACCCCTGGTCTTCCCTAAAAACAGCCTCAGGAGGGTCAACCACGCAGATAAAACTACAGCCAGAAGCCTCAGTCTGTCACCCACAGATGGGGGATGTCAAAGAACACAGGCCTTGGCTGGGTTTTCTCATGAGCTTCAGGAGTTGAGGACGAAGGTGGGATGAATCTGAAATTTGCTTCAAATCTCTGTGGTCACATAGCCCTTATGACGGTTATAATAAGCGGAACCTCGGTTCTTGAACTTAATTTGTTCCGGAATGCTGTCCAAGAAGCAATTTGTTTGAAAACCAGATCATTTTTCCCCATTAGAAATACTGTATCCGCATGAAAGGGTTGTCAGGTCAAGAACTGAAGTTTTGTGTAACAGCCAAGACGTGTTTTCCGTGCACAACTTGGTCGAGAACTGAATTGAGATGGGAGATGTTCAGGAACCGAGGTTTGACTTGTATGTTTTGATAAAAATTTTTAAACTACTGAAAAACACTAGTAATCAAAAAACTTCTCACAAAGAAAAGCCCAGGACCAAATGGCATCACTAGTCCATTCTACCAAACACGTGAGGAAGAAGCAACACCAATCCAAAACAATAGAAAAAGGAACAACTCCCAATTCATTTAATGAGCAAGTATATCCCTAATAACACACATCACAGGACAACTACAGACCAGTATCCCTTATGAATACTGATGGACCAACCCTCAGTAAAGTACTAACAAACTGATTCTAGCAATATAAAAAGGATTATACACCATGACCAAGCGGGATTTATCTCAGGAATGCAAAGTCCGTTCAACATAAGAAAATCAATGTTAATAGGCTGAAAGGAAAAAAACCAATCATCTCCATAGACACAGAAAAAAGCATTTGAAAAAATTCAGTACAGTCTCATGACAAACACACTCAAGAAAGTGGGAACAGAAAGCACAAATAGTTGAAACAATTGTGAAGTTAGGGGGACCACAGTGGTCCACACTGGACTACTACCCTCACTTCTGACACCAACTGAGTTCAGGGGGTCCCCAAAACCACTCTTACTCGGGTTTACCGGAATGACTTACAGAACTCACTGAAAGCTGTTCCCCTCCCAGGTACAGTTTATTACAGGGATAGGATTCAGATGAAAATTAGCCAACAGAAGAAAAACAGTGGAATCCAGGTAAGCACCAAATGTGGAGCAAGTTCACCATCTGGCATTGGTATGTGGCAGCGCCCATCGAGTATTGCCAACCAGGGCAGATCACCCAAACCACAGTGTTCCCAGTTTTTATTGGGTTTCACTACGTAGGCCGTGCTGATTTACCACAATGTCTACCTCAGGCTCCAGTCTCTCTGGGGTTCTCCTGGTATTGTGAGGCAAAGCCCCTGCCCTAAGTTGTATTGTTCCAGTGTGACCCAAGGTCCCCAGACGAACAGAGACACTCCTGACAGGCATGAAGATTATCTCCCAGCAGATGAAGACAAAGGCCAGACATTTCTTGGAAAAAGGTTAATTCTTCACTACACAGAAGACAAATTCCTCAGCCTGATAAAAGACATCTTTGTGAAACCTGCATTTATGAAATCCCACAGCTAACATGGAGTAATGCTAACCATATTTGCAGGTGACATAATCTTCCATATGCAAAATTTTAAGGAATACAAACACAAAAAAACCTAGAAGTAATCAGCGAGTTCAGCAAGGTGGCACAAAGTCAATACAAAAAATCAATTGTATTTCTGTATACTTGCAATGAATAATCCAAAAGTGAAATTAATAACACAATTCAATTTATAATAGTATCACAAATAATGAAATACTTTAGAAATAAAATTAGTAAAAGGAGTTCAAGACTTATACAAAACACCATTGAAGGATATTCAAGATTTAGGTAAACAGGCACCTCTTATTCAGGGATTGGAAGACCTAATAATTTTAAGATGACAGTACTTTCTGAATTGATCTACATATGCAATTCAGCCCCTGTCTGAGTCCCAACTGACTTTTTTTTAACAGAAATTGACAAGCTTGTCCTTAAATTGACACAGAAATGCCAAGGATCCAGAGTGGTGTAAATAATTTGGAAAAAGAAAAGTGAAATTGGAGGACTGATACTCTTGATTTCAAAACTCACTACAGTGCTATAGTAATTACAGTGTTGTGGCGCAGACATAAGGATAGTATATAAATAAATAAAAGAACTGAGAGTTCAAAAAGATACTCTGACATTTATGGTTAATTGATTTTTTTTTCCAGAGAGAGAAGGGAGGGAAAAAGAGCAATGTGTGGTTGCCTCTCACATGGCCCTCACTGGGGACCTGGCCGGCAACCCAGGCATGTGCCCTGACTGGGAATCAAACCGGGACCCTCTGGTTCCCAGCCCGCGCTCAATCCACTGAGCTACGCCAGCCGGGCCATTTATGGTTAATTGATTTTTGACAGTGGTGCTAAGACAATTCAGTGGAGGGACCAATAGTCTTTTTAATAATACTGGAAATGAACATTTCCATTCAAAAAATGAATTTGGACCTCCCATCATATCCAAAAATTAAATATAGGAGTTAAAACTATAAACCCCTTATAATAAACCATAGGAGTAAATCTTTATGACCTTAGTTTAGGCAGTGGTTTCTTACATATGACACCAAAAAAAAAACCACAAGGGACAAATGAAAAAAAAAATGGATACATTTTGGGCTTCATTAAAACTGAAAACTTTTGTGCTCCAAAGAATACCATCAAGAAGGTGAAAACACAGCTCTCAGAATGAAATAAAATCTTTACAGATCATATTTGATAAGGGACTTGTGTTTGTAATATATAAATAACTTATAATGGAACAATAAAAAGACAAATAACCCAATTAAAAAGGACGAAAGATTTGAATAGATGTTTTTCCAAAGAAGATATGCAAATAGCAGTGAACGCATGACAAGGTGCTCACCACGAGTCATAAAAGAAAGTCACATCAAAACCCCATTAACAAGTTTTAGCCCAAACTGAAGACCTGGGTTAGTACCAACAGTAAATTCATTGAGAAAGAATGAAAAGAATTTAATAAAGTGACTGTTTTTTCTTCAGCTGCTTTCAAAATTGTGAAATCCTGGCTGGGCCCAGAAGCAGTGAGTTTGTTGAAGTTTACAAGTAAAAATGAAGTCCAAGACTATGTCAGTGTAGAATACCTGCCTCCCCACATGGGTGGAACTGTAAGTATAGTACTTGAAACTTGTTTCTGAACTAAGACTGGGCCAGACACATCAGGCAGTTTTCTTTCCTCAGAGAGAAAGGGAAAGCAATGTCGTAGCATCCAGAGAAAGATCAGAGATCCCCCAAAATAGCAAGCAGTGTTACACTTTGCAAGTTCTCAAGTTGTTAGATTGCTATTTTTGAATGGTTCTAAACTGAAAAGTGTTCAGTAAAAAAAAGTATTCAGTAAATCTACTGCTATCCCAACCATCCTGTTCCCCTTCTTATATTTATTTCCAGGGACCTCTATCTCCTATTTAAGCAACTATAGAATATATGTATAAGCAGATACAGTGTATATGTAATTCTTCCTTCTACCCATCTCTTTTTTTTTAAAGATTTTATTTATTTTCAGAGAGAGGAGAAGGGAGAGAGAAAGAGCAATGTATGGTTGCCTCTCACATGGCCCTCACGGGGACCTGGCCCGCAACCCAGGCATGTGCCCCGACTGGGAATCGAACTGGGACCCTCTGGTTCCCAGCCCACGCTCAATCCACTGAGCTACACCAGCCGGTCTACCCATCTCTTTTTAACTAGTATGTTTAAATACCATTGTGTCTCCTGCTTTTTTCTTAACGACACGTCTCTCAGATCTTTCCAAATCGATATGCGACAAGCAGTCTTACTCTTATTCCTGGCTGCATAGTATCCAGTGTCTAGAGATGAACCATAAATGATTTAATTAGTAACCATTAGGTATTTAGTTTCCTTTTGATGTGTCTTCAGTTTGCTTCCAATTGTTTACTATTGGACAGTCTTTTTTTCATTTAAAAGATTATACTCTCAACAGTTTTAGAAATGATTTTACTACTTACAAATAAGAGACCAGGAGTAAGTAGGTATGTGTTAAATTCATAATACTGTGTAAGAGTGAAACATATTGTGATAATGACTTTTTACATTGTGAAACCTATAGAATTGTTATGCTTTGGGTTAGCTTGATTGATATTTTTATTTGATTTTTATAATCTACTTTGTTTATTGCTTTCCTGGCAAAATTGTATTCAACCAGAACCAAGGGGAGAGCAAGATGAAAACCTGATGTATCCTTTGTTATCTTTGATTTTTAAAAAACTTGACATAATATTTTTAATTTGAAGTTTGCTGCTTTCCTATTCTGAAACTTTATATTTCATATTTTAACCTAGAAAAACCAGTGTATGCTTCATTTCAAGTACTACCCTTAGTTCAAAAGGTGATTTGATTGATTTGTCATTTTTACAGTTTTCCCATAGAATTTGTTATATCTTAAAATTGATAGCATTTAGTAAAATTTCTTTTTAGAGGTCTAAAAGGTTATTTTGTTTCCCTTCTCTGATGTAAGTGGTATTGTAGTTAGGACTACTAGTTTTTCACACTTTTGTTTTCAGAAAGTCATGGCTGCGCATGGTTTTTGAAAACCAGCAAACAATACCAAAGACTGAAGAGTGTGACAGTGCAGTGACAAGCGCATTCCCTGCCCAGGGTACCGCCCACTGCCACTGTCCAGGGGCTGCACCCTGTTCCATCATACTATTTTACACGGCGCTCACATACCATGTATATTCTGTTGTGTTTTACAGTATTTATTTTTAGCTTTTACCATATTGATTGACTGAGATCGACCTGCTTCATTAAGCCCTTGCAGGACATTCCACTGTGTAGCTATAACATAACTTATTTAATCAATTCTCTTTTGAAGGTACATTACTTATTTTCTAATCTTTTGCCATTACTAATAGTGCTGCAGTAATTATCCTTGTAAATAATTCTTGGTACACAGGCGCACGCATATATGTCTAGAAATAAAATCATTAGGTCAGTGGGTATATTTAGTATTTAATTTTCATGACTGTTGCCAGTTTCCCTCTTAAAGAGATTGTGTCCATTTACCAATAACATGTGAAAATACTGGAACCGCATTCTTGCCAACACCGTGTATTCTTATGTTTGACAGTCTCAGGTGGAAGGTATTTCATTATAGTATTGATTTGCATTTCTTTTGTTGTGAGTGATGCTGAGCATGTTTTAATGATTTAAAAGGCAGTCTTCATTGTTTGAATGAACTGTATCATTCCTATATTCCTTGTTCTGTTGCATTATTCTTTTCTTGTTGATTTGTATGTATTAACAAAAGCTGTCTTTTGTTTCTGATATGTGTGGTGCATATTTTCCCAGTTTATGGCCTTTTTAGAAAAATGTCCCCAATTTTTATCAATACTTGCATGCCTTCTAGGTTTTATGCCATGCTTAGAAAGGCTATCCCTGCTTAGGTTTTTTGTTGTTGTTGTTGTTTTTTAAGATTTTATTTATTTTTAGAGAAGGTAAGGGAGGAAGGAGGAGAGAGAGAGAACCATCAATGTGTGGCTGCCTCTCGTGTGCCCCCACTGGGGACCTGAGCAGCAACCCAGGCATGTGCCCTGACTGGGAATAGAACTGGCAACCCTTAGGTTCATAGGCTGACTTTCAATACATTGAGCCACACCAGCCAGGGCAGGTTGTTTTTTAGTGTTTTAATCCTCCTGTGTGTTGTTCTGGAGCTTATATAGTTTTAAAAAATAAATACACACACTTGCAGGCACACTTAAAGCTTTCATCCATCTGAAATTCTTTCTGGTGTAAAGAGTGAGCTAAAGATCCAGCTTGGTTGTTTTTACAGATGGCTGGCCAATTTTCCCACACTGCTGATGACTTTTTCCCTTTGGTTTTGTTTTAAGTCTCACTGTCTAATTCAGTCTGTTTCCTTGGCCAAAGGAATGGATTTCAGTTTTACTGAGACAATTATTTTTCTGCCCACCCTTTAGCGGACTGATCCTAAATTCTTTTCTTCTAGGATCCTTTCAAGTATAGCTATCCACCACTAGTAGATGATGACTTTCAGACGCCATTGTGTGAAAATGGGCCTATTGCCAGTGAGGACGAAGCTTCAAGTAAGGACGATATAGAAAGTGATGGCAAAGAGACCTTGGAAACAATTTCCAATGAAGAACAAACCGCTCTTCTGAAAAAGGTAATTTTAAGAATAAAATGAAATTGAGTCAAAAACTCTGGCCTAGCCCCAATTTTAATAGCTTGCTATGTATGTGATTTGGGGTCATTCACTTACCTTTCTGTCCTTCTACATCTTTATATGTAAAAAGAAAGAGGGATGGGACGGGCTGATGCCATAGTTTTATATAAAAATTGGCAAAATGCACTTGGAATTGTTTTTTCTAAAATATTTGTATTTATCTGAAATAAAAGTCATTAAAACTTTACCTTGATCTGCTTCTTCTGTTTCATATATTAAAAAGCACTTAGTTGTCATGTTGTAATCGGGACCTTGATAAATAAACACATTGTAATTTAGAACAAATTGAAGGACTCTCAAGGGAAGGAAGGACCATGTTATATTTTCCACAGTGACATTTGTAGTAGGCACTCGATTATGTTGATATATATTAAATATATAATTGAGATATAATAAAGCTATGTTAAAGGTTATAATCTGGATGGAATCAATTGATATAATGTTTACTTTTGTCCTGATGACCTGCCCAGCCGTCAAGTATGAAACTAAATTTCTTTATCTTTTCTTTCTTCATAATTTCTTTTGTCTTTAGATAAACCTAAGCGAAGCTACTTCCAAAGCAGAAGAAAATGAAAAAGTTGATTCCAAGATAAAAGCTTTCAAGAAACCATTGAGTGTGTTTAAAGGGCCCTTATTACACATCAGGTATTAGTAGGAGATTTTATTCGCTATGCTTTCCTTACGTATTTTGATCATCTTGAGGGAACTGCAAAGTAAGAAAACTTCTATACTGTTTCTGAGACTGGGGAAATACAAAATTAAGGGTTATCTGAAGACTCCCCTTGGTTTCCACACATCATGGATATTTTTGGCTCCCTTTTTGTTATTTATTCCGCTGAGTGTGTTTAAAAGGCCCTCATATACCATATCAGGTAATAAAAGTGAATATTCATATATTAACAGTTCATGTGAATGGCATGTACTTTTCTCAGTTTACGGATACTGTTAGACTTGCACAAGTTGCAAGACGCCAGAAACAACAGTGAAATGTAGATATTTACCAATTTGACTTCCCAAAAGCTGCAGCTCGACCAGAAAAATAGGGTTTTTTTTTTCTGAGGCCAAATTTCAGCCCATCTCTTTTTGTTTCTAGGTTATACAATTCAAAAGATGTAGGATTGTTTCTTTATCATGACATAAAGAGCTCTTTCTCACTAATGTTGCTTTTGGTTGACAAATCTGTCTGCTCTTATATTAATACTGCTCTATCATCTTTCTTTAATGATGACCTACTGTATCATTTCCTATGCCTGTACTTGAAACCTTCTGTGTAACTGTTTTAGGCATGTCTGTTATGAATGATATGGCCAGAGTTTTAAAAACTGAATCCGAGATTGTCTAATCGACAAGATTACTGTGTTACAACATGCACTGATTACTGTTATATTCGGGTTTGTTGTGTGTGTGAGAGTGAGAGAGAGAGAGGGTGGGGGAGAGAAACAAATGCACATACATGTTCTGTGTTCCATGGATTTTCTTTGCCATTTTCCCTCTTTGGAGTTTGTTTCCCATTTTTCCCTCAACTGGTTTGGAAGTTACGCCTCTGTTTTTTCACCGGAGGCCTGTCAAAAATGTAGATCCCGGTTTATAAATATCAAGGTATGGCCAGAAGAGCTTGGTAGGGAGAAAGCTGAAATAGAACTTGGGGTTCTGCCATTCTCTGCCACTGCCCCAGGAAAGTCACACACGCCCGAGGACCCAGCCTAGGTCTGCCTCCCTGGAGCTTCTCACAGTTACCACGCTGGTAACTGAGAGCGGTTCTGAGATCCAAAAGCACCCTGTCTTTTCCAATATTTCGGATTGAGTCCGAAAAGAAAACCAGCAACCCTGCTCATTTACCGACTTGTCCAAAGCTGAGCAAAGCCCTCCCGGGAGAGCACTTCCTTAAAAATGTGTGTTCTCTAGATGAATAAACATCTCCGATAGGAGCACATTGCAGAGCTATATGACGAATTCTCCCTTTTATCTAAAACAAAAGCATTCTCCATTGTTTGCAGGCATCTGATGCAGTCTGGCCAACGTTTAACTAAACTAAACAAACTTCACTGCAGTCTTTTTGTTTTCATTTTAGGTCATGGGCGTTACAGTGGGCAAGAGTAGTAAAATTTGCATTTTGAGAGCTGATTTTACTGTTTGACAAGTTCTTCCTGCACGTCTCACCCCAGACTTTTTTATTTATTTTGCTTCTTCCCTATTATAATGAAAAAGCTTTATTAGTAAGAAATGATTCTGTTACTTGAATACATCTCTAATGATCTTCCTTTTGAAATTATGCTCTTCTCTGTTGGTGAATAAAAATATGACCCACTGTAATCCATTTGTAATCAAATGAGGCTGAAGCAGCAATTGTATCTTTGCTTGGACTATTATCTGTAACCTAAAGAGTTTAAATAAATGCACCTTCAGTTGGTGCTAATTATGGGACTACTGCATAATCTTCCTAGTTCTTTCTCTCTGTTCCTTCTTATTTTGCTTTTGATCTTGGGAAAAACATAGGACTTTTTAAATACCATGCATTCAATCAGTAAGATTCAATAACAAAATATATTAGGTAATTATTTTGTAATCTTTGTCTTTTTGATAAAATTTCTTTATACAAATATGCATAAAATATTAACCAAATGTTTTTCTTCAGACTAGATTAGGATTGTCCTTTATTCTGAGTAATACAAATGCCTTGTTTTTGTCATCGCGTAGCCCCGCAGAAGAACTATATTTTGGAAGCACAGAATCTGGAGAGAAGAAAACTTTAATAGTGTTGACAAATGTAACTAAAAACGTAGTGGCATTTAAGGTAAATTTCTGAAAAAATGGGATAAATTATGTGTGAAAATTTGACAAGGAAGTGACTTTAGACATTTTAATTGAAAGGTCGATTGTGTCAAACTTGCACAGTGGTTTCATTTATAATCTTTTTAGGCGTGTTATATTGCCTTCTAGTTCTAACCATGTGGCATAGCTTATCTGAAATTTTTCCTATATTTTAATATTTCATTTGCAGTAATAGGCTAATGCATAAATGAATCCCAGGGTTTAACATTTGTTGTAAATAAAAAACCCAAGGAAAATCATTCTTCATTACATGAGTAATTCTTCATTAACAGTGAAAAATAAAACTATAAAATCAAATGTGCATTTTCTTCCAAGTGTCGCATATTCAGGAGTACTAGTTTATACTGGATACTGACCTGAAACTGAGCATCACTTGTAATAAGACCGAGTCCGCCACCACCCCATATTGTAGGCACTGCTTCTTTAAATCATCTATTGAATTGAAATTTAACCACTAGGATGTCTGGATGCCGTTTGATTATCTGCTGTTCTTTAAATTTCTGTACAGTTTTTTGAATTTGTGTTATGAAATTCAGGTGATTAGCAGATGATACTTAACAGATAGAGTGATTGTTTTATTTAAGAGGCAGGCTAAGTGAGGCTAAGTGACAATTGCACTTAAAAGACGAGTAAATACGTTTTTAAAAAGCTTGAAATGTTTTTTTCCTAGTGGCGGGGAAAGATACAGTCTATGCATAATCACCAAAGCTTCTTTTGTAAATTTTGGGGATTATTAACTGCTGATTTTGTTAAAAGCCCTTTTTAAGCCATTTCCCCCAAGATGCATAAAGGTTATCATGTGACGCCTGTGTTTATACACAGGTGCGAACAACCGCTCCAGAAAAATATAGAGTCAAGCCCAGCAACAGCAGCTGTGACCCTGGCGCGTCGGTGGATATCATTGTGTCTCCCCACGGGGGTAAGTCGCCACGTGATAGCCACTGCACTGCAGACATCTATTTTCCCACGTGTAAAAGGAGATAGGCAAGTGGGTTTCTAAAGTCCTTCCCACCATTAAGTACATTGTAATTGTCCTTGACCGTGTAAAATTGTTTAAACTGATGCCGGTTGAAATCAAACATCAAAAAGGAAGTCCTCATTTTTAGAACTGTTTTTTAAGGTAGTTCCTCGTCCTTATCTTTATTTTTTTTTCTAGAGTAATGCCTTAAGCCACATATCTAATCCGTTGTAAAGAGTCCTGTTTACATAATAAGCTGCCCTTTTGGATTGCAGGTTTAACCGTCTCTGCCCAAGACCGGTTTCTCGTCATGGCTGCAGAAATGGAGCAGCCGTCTGGCACGGGCCCAGTGGAACTGACTCAGTTCTGGAAGGAAGTCCCCAGAAACAAAGTGATGGAGCACAGGTATGGTGTTTACTCCCGGGCATTCCAGTGCGGTGGGAAGAATCAGAGAGAGAAATGGGCAACGACCTGGGCTAGGCAGGCATAGCGTCCTTCTAGAGTTTGGCAGACACCGAGGCATGTAGTGAGGACCCAGCTCTGCGAGGCCGTGGGAGGGAGTTTCATTCTCTCCAGGCATGAGGCCTGGAGTTTCTCAAGGTGGTTGCTGACAGCGGACGTTGGCTCTGAGGCCAGTGCAAGAATCTGGACGTGTCACAACCCCGATCTTGTCTGCTAACTACATACAGTACAGTCGTGGGTGGGAAGACTGTGACTCAGCAGCCCATCAAGGGGCCCATGGGTGGGGACCGAGTGAGCACTGATCTTTTTAACTCTTCTCTAAACTGGATACATACCTTGTGAAAGTGGAGGTGAGAAGGCCCTTGTCCTTTCATCTTGCCGAGGCAGTCCCTGTCGCCAGACTTCACCGTACTCCTCTGTCCTCCTTTCAATTTGGTCTTTCCACAGACAGCAGTAAGACAGTTGTTTGGGATGAGAGCTCTCTGAAAATGTTTCTCAAACACAGGAGGTTTTCCAGTTCAAAGGATCTATCACCTGGCTATGGATGAGTAGGCTCTTCCATTAATCTCAATAGCAACTCACACCAATAAGCCTTTTTATGGCTTAAACATGGATGCAAAGAGGTATCCCAAAAGAGGGATCAACAAATGCAGTCCTCACAAGATCAGAAAGTTCACTCCCAGGGTTAGCACGAGAAAGCCAATTTTCATTGTCTCAGGCCGTAAAAATGGTCTAGTGCACACATGTCTCCGGTTTCCCACAAGAAAGTGAGATGCCTCCCGTCACTGACCCGCTAATCCGCACCAGGCGGTGCTTACTGGAGCGGGCCTTTTCCAGCACTTAGAGGACAAGGAAGGGTGAGACAACAAAGGCCCCCATGGACGGGGACCTCTGACGACAACCGCCCTTGGGAGCTGGCACAGTCAGACAAAAAGAAGCTGCTTGTCACTTTATGTCTTGGATCTATCTCCGAGCTATTCAGCTGGCTGCCAGATGCATGTATCTCTCCAGAGAAAATATTCTTACTGGCCCCAAAGCCAAGCTCTCCAGACACAGAACTAGACAAAAGGAACACCTCGTTATGCCTACGGTTCTTCTCCTTCTGACAAGTGAAAAGAAAACGGTGACCGTCTCTGGCAGGAAAACGAATCAGTAAAAAACAGGAGCACTCAACAAAAGTCTCTACCGAAAGCACTAGACCCCAGGAAGTAGTTCACACAAATATTACTCCTCCTGATCTGAATTTGAAAGGAGGGGACAAGGACCTTCCCCTCTCAGCCTGGCACTAGGGTGACATCTGGGAGAGCTGACTTGGGTGAGAATTCTTACCCCCCCACCAGCTTCTGCTGGCTTTCCAGGGTCCAGCCTGCAGGCTCCCAAGCGAGTGTGGCATCTGAGCAGGTCCCATAGCCAGTCACCAAACTGTAGGGAAAGGAACATAATTTTGCTTTACCCTTCGACGTTCTTGGCTGAGCCTCCTCCCCGCCAGTCAACGACAGACAACATGAAAAAAACAGAAGTTTAATAGCATGTATATCCTCCTGTATATATGGGAGGGACCAAAAAACAGTAAAACTCCCCCAAATGGCCCAGATGTTGGGATGAAGGAGCCAGTTATGGGGGGTTATCAAGGAACACATAGCAAACAAGAGTAACGCTGTTAGGTAGATTTGGGTCATTGCTTTCTCCGTGGACAAGAATTTCTAAAGATTTGGTCTTCTTTCTGGTACAGAGAGGGAGACACCCTTAAAAAGAGAGATTTCCCTTATAAGTGTAACTCTTTCTTACAAAAGGGGAACTTCCTGGTTTTCAGAGCTTTTCCAGTATCTGCTGTTTCTTTATTAAAAAAACAGCTCAAAACATTTTGGGGCTGTAAATTTCGTCCGCTTCAAAGATAAAAACACACACTGAGCCACCACCTTAGCTGAATCTGGGGAGAGGAATGAGTATTTTCACCTTGGTTACATATACTTCTTGTGGGGTTTTGTCTTGTTTTGCATTCTGTATTTTACTTTTATTTTTAAACATTAAAAATTTGAAGAAGTTGTGTTTCCTTTGGATTGTCATAGGTTAAGATGCCACATCGTTGAGAGCAGTAAACCAAACACTCTCACGTTAAAAGATGGTGCTTTCAACGTGTCAGATAAAACCAGTGAAGATATGTGTCTACAAGTAAGTGCTTGTTCTTCCCAGTGCAGTGTTGTTCATGCTGATTCACATTAGAAATCCATCTTTCCCACCGACATAAGGACAGCCTTTGGCATAGACATAACAGTTCTTCCCTTCTCTTCTTTGTGAAGGGAAGCCAAATCAGCAATGGTAAGCTCTGAGTTACTTTTGGAGATCTGACATTTTTAAAACTCTGGCCATTTTAATTTGAAATAGGAACCATGTTGCAAAGCATGGCATGGTGCTTTGGCGGGCGGGGCGGGGGGTGGGTATCAAAGAATTCGACCTCATGGAAACGGTACCACGTAGTGCACTTAAATTCAAAAAAGGCAGAGGGTGGAAGGCTCTCCTTTCAGTAGCTGGTTTTGCTACTTCCAGGAAGTGATTGCTTTGCTCCTTTCTCAACCAAAAATTAGATCTTTTCAAAACGAGAGTCAGCAGATGCACATCTGTTCACCAAATAAATCTCCCGTGATTCCTCATTGCATTTCCAGCTACCAGCCTTCAGAGTAGATGGACCCCGTCCTGTAAATGTGTGGGTTCCTTATATTCCTGTTTGTCATTCACATGATTAATGTACAGTTGATTGATAAAAATCTTTCATCCTTTTTTCCCTGTTTAGCTCACTCGTTTACTAGAAAGCAATAGGAAGCTTGAAGACCAAGTTCAGCGCTGTATCTGGTTCCAGCAGCTGCTGCTTTCCTTAACAGCGCTCTCGCTTGCTTTCGTCATCTCTCTCTTCTGTGTGTCGTACAGTTAAAGACGTGGTGCTCGGTAGGGGACCTGGCTCTTTCATCCATTTAGTCAGAAAAAGTGAGGCCCAGACCTTCACCATAGTACCACTAACAGTGTCACATACCTGTGCTTCCTAAAATATGCGACAGTTTAGAGGGGAACAGATCCATGTCGTGAAAATGAACTGTTAAAATAAAGAAACACTGAAGAAACTGATAAGAGCATAGCTAGTTAGTAAAATAAGTAAAGGCCTATCCATTGTGTAAATTCATAGTTCAGATATAACTTATTTTTTCCTTTTGATTTGAATACTTTCAAAGCTTAAGTTTTATCGTGTAAATATATTAGCAGAACTGAAAAATATAACATGCTTTGTTGCAGCCAAAAACAATATAATCTGCTTTTTTATGACATGATTCTTAGAGCCGAGCCAACTTATTAGCTTTTTTATACTGTGTATATAGAACATGTATATTGGGGGAAAACATGCAGAGGAATTTCTGTAATCATGACTTTGTAATTTTGAGAATTACTTCCAGATGCTAGTCAATAATCTTTTGGAATGTAAAACTATTTAATGCCAAACAACCTTTTGCCTTTGTTTCTTATCTGTCTTCCTTAACAGCCTGCCTTTTATTAACCTTGGACTTTTTTATGGACACTCATTTAGGTAGAATTCGGAAGACTAAGTTCGGTTGGATTTCCTTTGTTACACTCTCTCCTGTTGCTCACTGTGTCTGGCCCCTGACCTGTTCGCTTCATTCATTTAAAGGCCTGATCATCCTCTATTGCACTGTCTTCGCCCTGTTTTCTTCAATGAAAGGAGTTAGATAAAAACATTGTGAAAAGTTAGATGAAAACATTGTGATTGTCATTCTTTCCCATTTCCGTTCCTTGTTAAAATCAGCCATGAAAAGGGAACTTGACAAAAGACCGGAGGAGCTATGAGGATGGGGAAAAAAGGAAAATCAAAACTCAAGTGCCAGCTCTCCCTTTAAGAGTGAAAAAAATAACTCGTGATCCATTGTCAAACCTTCAGACCGGGGCTGAGTGACTGGCCCGACGCTCTGCCTTTTTCCCAATAATACCCAGGGTGGTCCCTGGCTTCCTAAACAGAAACACCTCGCCAGGAGCAGAGCCTACTAAACTAGTCCACTCTCACTAGCATGACCGGTTTCAGTCCACATGGGTTCACACATAAAACCTACTTCATATGAAAGAGAAAATAGTCTGCCTGTAAAATGAATTTTGAGTTTTGATTGAGCCATGTTTGGAGATTTGGTTTTTATTCCGAAGCATAGCGCTGGTGACTTTCATCTGGAGAAGTTGATGATTCCCAAACTGAGTTATGTCGAACCACATAATGAGTCCCTTCAAAACTGGCCTATGAAACCAAACCTTAAAAGGACACTGGTCTGATACTTTGTCTTAATTTGGGTTTTTCTGTTTCAGTTTGCCAACTCCAGACGGGAAAGTGACTGCAGTCCACCCTAAGTACTATCCATAGTACCCCTCTGTGTTTGCGCACAGCGGTTCTCCCTTACATGTTAGATTCCTGGCTTTAATATCATCTAATCCCAAAATGTAAGCTTTTGTTCCTCGGCCAATAAATGAGGAAATAATTAGTCAAAATTGGAAATGCATTGTCCTAACAGTGTCCCTTTAATGTTTCATATAAAAATTACATTGACTTACTAACACATTCTTCCCTAACATCTGGTCAGTTGAATTTAATGACATATCTTAATATCTGTGTGTCTGTTAAATGTGACTAAGCAAAATGACAGAAAATTTACTATAAAATCAAAGGCATCTAAACTTTTGTACTTGTATTGATTAATCATGATATTTCCATTTGATTTTATTCTGTCTTCCTTTTATTTAATTACATTTGTATGATTAGTTTTGGTACTCTATAATTCTTTTATTTTGAATCAAGTCATTATGTTTTGATGACCAAATGACCAAGAACCAACATACAGATTTAGATTGTTTTCACTTGAGGATGGAAATTAATAGATTTTGCATGAACACATTAATGAGATATCATTAGTTTGATCTGCGAGTAGCCTAAAAATGCAATTGCTGGTAAATCTAGCCTCAAATTTCATAATAATGGCATAACTTTTTATATCTTGCCATTAATTTTGACTGGGTTTAATAGCACTTTATTGTACTATTGCAAAAAATATATTCCTAGAATTGTTGTCGATGTAATTTCTCTAATGTTCTGGTGCTTTTCATATATTTTCAGTATTTTTATTACTATATTGGTATTTTCTTTGTATAAATTGATCAAAAGAACATGTTTTCTATTTTAATATGTTTTAGAAAAATAATTGCATTTATGAAATAAATATCATCAGGAAAAATCTGTGGTCTCTCATTGATAAAGCATCTTAAAACCAATGTTTAGGCTCACTCTGACCTTTTAAAGATGACATTAATTTCTTTTAGACTTGCTTTGCATTTTTATAAGGCCAGCTCCGCAAGCTTCCAAAGATGCGATTACGTTCGCAGGTGTCCTGTCCTTAGTGTTCACTGAAGCTCAGCTTTCCTGACTTAGCATTGGACTGGCGGGGCTGGGGGCTCCATGGGGAAGGAGGCAGAGCTGCCCTACAACCCCCCAGGCCCCAGACCACCCCCGTTCCTGCCCCGCCGCTCAGCACAGGGAAAGGAGCCCCTCTGAGGAGGCCCTGGAGCGCCGGCATGGCATGGCTGGGGAGGGGCAGTGGGAGGGAAGAGGCCCGTAGGGCAGCTACTGCTCCTCAGAAATAAATAGAACACATTTATCTTCTAAACAGAAGAAGGGGAGATACTAAACCATCAGAGAAAATAAAAACGGAGCTACAAAGACAGGGGTGACCTAACGAGGCACATCTACTGTGGAGGGCGCAGTCTCCTAGAAGACAATTTTCCAGGAAACAGAACAGCTGCGGGCACTGTTCCCACCAGGAAAGCTCCAGGTACTTTCCCACGATCGGCAGCTCTTTCTCTTGGTTCTCACCAGCAGCTCGAGGTGTGCTGATGTCACAGCACCAGGGACCCCAGAGGCATAGGGCTGCCCTTCTCTCCCTGGCCCAAAAGGACAGAAAGGAAAGTCTCCCGTTTGTACCAACTGAGGCAATCGATGGTGGCTAGGAGTGAGGGCTCTGAGGTAAGACTGCCTGCCACTTGCTCTCTGTGTGACTTGGGAATGTGAACTGACTTCTCTCAGCCTGTTTCCTTGTCCCCGAGTGAGTCTGATAATCATAGCACTACTTCATGGGACGGATGTGAGAGTGACGGAAAATAATGCATTTCAAGCAGCCTGGAAAGGTCCGCCTTGCTCTGCTGCTGTTGCCTCCGCCTCCTCCCAGCCCAGCTTCCCAGAACTTTCCCTCTCGACTTGATCTTCCTCCATACCCCACCTCATTCAAAGACAAACCTTACCCTCCTTTGTACTCCCTACCTTGCCTTCTTGGCACCTCACTCTTAATTCTGCCACCTAGGCCAATGGGCACACCTAAGAGGCTGGTGGCGCTTGGCTGCCTTGACTTCTGTGAAGGAGGATCCCTTTCAGTTGAATGGAGAGGTGCTCACAGTTTTTCCTTCCAATACAATCACAACCCCTTCAAAGCACCACGTACATGGAACTGATCTTGGAACATTCCACCTGGAACTGTTTCCCCTGGAGTTTAACAATTCAATTAAAATATCACATAGGTCATGGGATCTTTCACATCTTCCTAATAGTTTTGTCTTACAGTGAATGAAAGGACCTCCCCGTAATATTCAAACATTTTCTCCCCTTCCCTACCCTATTCATCATGTCCCCGACCATGCAAAGTAAGACTAATCTCTTGCACATTAAAATATTTGACAATTGGGCCCTGGCTGGTGTAGCTCTGGATTTAGCGCAGGCCTGCAAACCAAAGAGTTGCTGGTTTGATTCCCAGTCAGGGCACATGCCTAGGTTGCAGGCCAGGTCCCCAGTAGGGGGTGCACGAGAGGCAACCACACATTGCTGTTTCTCTCTCTCTCCCTTCCCCTCTCTCTAAAAATGAATAAAATCTTTAAAAATTTTTGACAATTGGTTCAACTTGCAAGAATATAGAGGAACAGCTCCCTGACCCACGGGAGCAAGATATGTGCACATTTTTAAGTCTTTCTAGAGAGAGTTTGAGTGTCCTTGAAACTGTACTAATAGATGCTCCTTTGTCCTGAAAATTCTGGGAATACATTGTAAGATGTGTTTTACACACAAGGAATCCAGGTGCCTGAGGTGTAATTTTCTTTCCCAAGGTCACGTAGCCAGTTGGTTTCAGAACAAAGAGTTGAACTAGTTTTGCAAGTCCAATACTTGTCTGTTACAATCAACCACAGCTGCCACATCTGAATTATAGGTTTAAGTGTTGAAAGGACAGGTCTGAGAGCTTTACCTTCACTGAACAACAGAAGAGAAGACCGGCTCTTGCTGACCCTTGCACAACACAGGTTTGAACTTCACAGTTCCACCTATGCATGGATTTTTTTTCAACAAATACTGTATGTTTTTAAAGATTTTATTTATTTTTAGGGAGAGGGAAGGAGGGCGAAAGAGTGGGAGAGAAACATCAATGTCTGAGAGGTACATCGATCTTGTGCCCCTAACTGGGAACCTGGCCCGCAAGCCGGGCATGTGTCCTGACCAGGAATCGAACCGGCGACCCTTCAGTTTGCAGGTCATCGCTCAATCTACGGAGCCACACCAGCCAGGGCTGTAATATATTTTTTCGTTCCTCACTTTATTGTAAGAGTATAGTATATAATTATATAACACAACATATGTGTTCATCAACTGAATGTTATCTGCAAGGCTTCCGGTCAACAATAGGCTATTAGTAGCTAAGTTTTGGGGGAGTGAAAATTATACACCAATTGTCAACTGTGTGAGGGGTTGACACTCCTAACCCTGAGGAGATGAAGTGACAAAACACACTAGTCACTCAAGACCCTTGGCTAGAAAGTGACTTTCTTGGTATTGTAAGGTACAGATAGACCTTAGTTTGAAAAAGTTTTTATTTTTATTTTTAAGGTTTTTATTTATTTATTTTTTTAGAGAGAGGGAAAGGGAGGGAGACAGAGAGGGAGAGAAACAGCAATGTGTGGCTGCCTCTCACATGGCCCTCACTGGGGACCTGGCCCGCAACCCAGGCATGTGCCCTGACTGGGAATCGAACCGGGACCCTTTGGTTCCCAGCCCGCGCTCAATCCACTGAGCTACACCAGCCAGGGTGAAAAAGTTTTTAAACATACGGGTTAATTGACTATTTTCTTTGATGGGGAAGGGGTGTCCAGCGTCAACCTTCTGAGGAGTTTATTCATCACCACAGAAGGACACGTGGTAGGCCGTGCTACTACTAGTCTCGGTCATCAGTCTAGTGACCTCAAGGAGTCACGTACCATATTTTGCCGTGTATAATGCACACCCACGTTTTTGTGCACACTCTACATGAGACCGATTATTATACCCATGGCATGTAGTCGTTATACCCGTGTACAATGTGCACCCCTATTTTTCCCTCAAAAATGTGGGCAAGAGCACTGTACATTATACAGGGCAAAATACGGTGCTTACTGAAATCAGAGCATACAAGTTTTTTGGTTGCCTTGTAACAAACCAGTGCAAATGTAGCCTTTCAAAACACAAATTACAATGTGTGTGGGTTGACCTTGAATGACAGCCATAGACTCTGACCAAGGTGGAACAAGACTAAAATCAAGCTCTCGGCCACCTGCATCCGCAACAAAGCCACAAGGGGATGAAGACCCACTGTCCACTGTCCACTGCCAAGCGCCTTCAGGTTGTTGGCAGAATTTCTCTACTTGTGGCTACTGCACCAAGGCCCTCAATTCCTTGCTGGCTATTAGCCGGGGACTGCTCTCGGCTCCTGAAGGCCACTTCCAGGTCCTTGCTATGTGGACTCTTTCACCTGTAAGTTCACAAAACAGCTGTTCCTACTTGAAATCTCTTTCAGGAAGGACCCAATCCTGTTTAAGGGCTGACCTGGTGGGGCTGAGCCCACCCAGAACAATCCTCTTTCTGATGAACTCCAAGGTAACGGATTAGGAGCCTTAATTACAACTGTCGTGCAAAATCCCTTCTGCTGTATGCGCTAATCTAAATCATGGGAGCGTGATCCTATCCCATTCACTAGGCATGGCCCCCACTCAAGGAGAAAGTTACGTACCGGGTCGGGTGGACCTGCAAGCTCATGCAGCCCAGTCTCTCCATTTTACAGACCAGGAAACAGAGGGCCAGAGAGCTGGCCCCAACTTTTTACCCAGTCTAAGTTCCTGCTTGGAATTCACGAATGCCCTCCATGGGAAAGGAAATAGCCTAGAATGTCCATGTGCAGCTCCAAATAACAGGCGTGCCAGACAGTACGCCTCTATTGCAGTAGGCTTTCTTAAGTCTCATAGCTCAAACTTTTATAAATAAACTATTAACGAGAAGTATGTCAGCACTATGCTCACCATTGATTTAATCATGAAGATCCCTTCAGCACCATTCTCATGGTAAGTGAGACTCCAGTAATTATGGAGCCAAGGGGACTTCCAGTAATTATGCGCTTTTGTAAACAAAGTGCTCGTGAAAAACAGTAAGTTTTGTTATCTTTCCCTTTTCCTTTGGAATAACCCATTCACTTTAGTTAGTTTGTTTCCATTACTTTTCTCGGCCATAAATAGGCTGTGTGGCGGTAGCTACCTAAAAAGTTTAAAACTCTAAGAAAGGGCAAAAGTCCTCACAGAGACTTGCATCGTGATTCCCAGCATTTATACCGTCCAATGTACTCTGGACATCCAGAATACACGCCAGCACCTCGAATTACTCCCGAAAGTCCCCTGGGTGTTGAAAATCTCACTAGTTTTTAAGTCATCCCAAACTGTCCTGCATGGACTTGCTATTGCCCCAGAAATTCAGATTGGTATCCTTGTTGCTAACTGCAAGAGACGTCAAAAACTCCTACTATTATTCCTGTGCCCTGTTGCTGGACCTGGGACAATAACAAACAGAGAAGTGAATCATTTGTCTTTCCCATTCCAATACTCTTCTTTCTTCCTGCATCAAACCTCCGCTCTAGTGCTATCATACAGATTCATCCTACGTATGACCTCTTACTACCTGCAGCTAAATTTGTCCTGCCCTGCTTTCACTCACTAAGAAGCAAATGTGCTTAAGCAACTTGAGTCAAATGCCAAATCACTCCTCTCAGTCATAAAGTAAATGTCAAAAATGTGCTTAGGGGACTTTTGCAATAATCTAACTCTAACTCCAGCTACTTCCTTTTAGCGGGGCGGAGAGAGACGAGGTTATTATGAGGGGCAACAAGAACAGTATGACATAGTGTAGTAATTTTAATTTTTTTAATGTGGCTGGCAAGTTACTAAAAAGGAAAGGTAAGAGCAAACTGAAGTAAAAAAAGAAACACAAAGCTTCCTTGCAAATCCAGTATTTACTGTGCTGGGACCTTTCAAACTACTTAAGATCTCAGTTATTGAAAGCAGAGGCATGTCCTATAGAGGAGTTCTATTCTAAAATCAGTACTTAGGGTAGACTTGAATATAATGAGATTTACTCCCTTGAAAATTCATGAAGAAGGTGCCGCTACAGAGATGGATCTAGTAACTCATAGCTTGGTGAGTCCAAATTTTGATTTTGGCACCAGATAAAGAATTTGCTTTGTATTTGGGGGGGTTGGGGGGTGATGTGTAGTACAATAAATATATGACTCTCTCCAGTCCTTTCTCCATATTGCATCCAGGGACAGTCAGGACCCATTGCAAACGCTCATGCTATCATATCGCTCCCCAGATTACACTTCCTAATTTGGCCTACAAGCTCCGGAATGATCTGGCCTTTTCTGCCTTATTAATCACCCCCCCCTCTCTTCCTCTTTATGGTCTGGTCCACTACACCTGCCTGTCATTCTCTTCCATCCCCACCACCCACATTCACCTCTTCACACTTGTTCTCGGTTCATCATGTACTTAGAAAATGTCCCTCTCTTCCCACTGCCACCACTATCATCAACATTATATTGGAAGTCCTAGCCAGAGGAATGAGGCAAGAAATGAAAATAAAAGGCATCCAAATTGTAAAGGAAGAAGTAAAACTGTCACTATTTGCAGATAACATGGTATTATATAGAGAAAACCCCAAAGACTCCTAAAAAAAAAAAGAAAGCAACTATAAGACTTAATCGATAAATTCAGTAAAGGTACAGGATATAAAAAGCAATATGCAAAATTTTATCTTTCTATACACTAATCACAAACTATCAGAAAGATAGAAGAAAATCCCATTTATCACTGCATCAAAAAGAATAAAGTACCCAGGAATAAATGTAACCAAGGAAGAGAAAGATGTGCACACTGAAAAGTAGGACATTAATGAAAGAAACTGAAGAAGACACAAGTAAATAGAAAGATATTCTGTGCTCATTGATTGGGAGAATTAATATCGTTAAAATACCCATATTATCCAAAACAATCTACAGATTCAATGCAATCCCTATCAAAATTCCAACAGCTTTTTTCTCACAGAAATACAAAAATATACCTTAGAATTTATATGGAACCACGAAAGACTGAATAACCAAAGCAAACTTGAGAAAGAAGAATAAATCTGGTGGCATAATGTGCCCTGTTTTCAAACTATATTACAAACCTATAGTAATCAAAACAGTGTGGTACTGGTATAAGAACAAACCTATAGATCAATGTAACAGAAAATATAACAGAAATAAACTCATGCATATATATGTCATCAAGTAATTTACAACAAAGGAGCCAAGAACACACAATGGGGAAAGAATAGTCTCTTCAATAAATGGTGCTTGGAAAATTGGATAGCCACACACAAAAGAATGAAACTGGACCACTATCTTATACCATACACAAAAATTAACTCGAAATTGATTAACGACTGAAATGTAAGACCTCAAACCATAAAACTCCTAGAGGAAAACGTAGGCAGCAAACTCCTTAACATCGGTCTTGACAATAATTTTTTTTAAATATTTGATACCAAAAACAAAGGCAACAAAAGTAAAAAGAAACAAGTGGGACTATATCAAACTAAAAAGCTTCTGCACAGCAAGCCATCAGCAAAATGAAAAGGCAACCTATGGAATGGGAGAAAATGTTTGCAAATCATATCTGATAAGGTGCTAATATCCAAAATACATAAAGAACTCATATACCCAATACACAAAATAAACCAACAAACTAGAAACCGACCCATATATAGAGAACAGACTGACAGCCGTCAGAGGGGAAGGAGGTTTTGGGGCTGGGTACAGAAAGGTGAAGGGATTAAGCAGAGAAAAAAGACCTCATAGACACAGATAATACTATGATGAGTACCAGAGGGAAGAGAGTGGGAAGTAGAAGACAGAAGAGGGATAAATGGTGATGGAAGGAGACCTGACTTGCGGTGGTGAACACACAATACAATATACAGATCATGTATTATAGAACTGTACACATGGAACATAATTTTATTGACCAATGCCATCTCAATAAATTCAATAAAAATGATTTTAAAAGGAGCTCATGCAACTAAATAGCAAAACAAAACAAGAAATATTCAAAGATGGGCAGAACCAGGGGCATCTAATCTTTTGGCGTCTCTGGGCCACACAGGATGAAGAAGAGTTGTCTTGAGCCACACAGTAAATATGCAAACACTAACAAAAACAAAAAAAAAATCTCATACTATTTTAGGTAAATTTATGATTTTGTGTTGGGTCACATTCATAGCCACCCTGGGCCACATGTGGCCTGCAAGCTGTGGGTTGGACACCCCTGGAATAGACTATCTTCCAAAGAAACACATACAAGTGGCCAACAGGTGTGTGAAAAGATGCTCAGCATCACTAATCATCAGGGAAATGCAGAGCTAAGCCACCCTTGTGACAACGGCTATTATGAAAAAGACAAGAGACACCAAGGATATGGTGAAAAGGGAGCCCTCGTGCACTGTTGGTGGGACTGTAAATTGGCGCAGCCACCATGGAAAACAGTACAGAGGTTCCTCAAAAATTTAAACACGGAACTACCCTATGACACAGCAATTCCACTTCTGGGTATCGAGCTGAAGAAAATAAAAACACTAACTCTAAAAGATACATGTACCCCCGTGCGCGTTACAGCATTATTTACCATAGCCAAGTCTCAGCAACAACTTATGTGTCTACCAACGGACACACACACACACATACACACACACACACACACACACACACACACACACACAATGGAATATTATTCAGCCATGAAAAATAAAATCTTACTGTTTGCGACAACATGGATGACCCTGAGAGCTTCACGCTAAGTGAACTAAAGCAGACAGAGAATGACAAATACTGTATGATCTCACTTATATTACAATCTAAAACAAACAAAATGAGCCCACAGAATCAGAGAACAGACTGGTGGTTGCCAGAAGCAGACGGAGAAGGGTAGGCCAAAAGAGTGAAGGGGGTCAAAAGGTACAAACTTTTATACCAAAAAGGTATACATTTCTAGTAATGAAATCATTAAGTCAGGGATGCAAGGTACAGTATGGTGACTATAGTTATTAACACTGTATTACACATTCGAAAGTTGCTAAGAGTAAATCTTAAATGTTCTCATCCCAAGAAAACAACTGTAACTCTGAGTGGTGATGGACGTTGACTAGACTTATTGTAGTGGCCACTTTGCAAGACATACGCGTATCAAACCCTTGCGTTGTATACCGGAAACGAATACAATGACATAGATGTCAATTACATCTCACTTTTTAACAAAAGGTTAAGTATCCCTCATTCCACGGATGTGATCAGGTCCCACTATTAGATGTCCCCATGATGCTACCACATTTTCTTCACAGCAATTACTGCAGCTTATATTGAGATATTTGTGGGGTTTTTATTGAAGTCTTTTTCCCCCTTTAAACTGTAAATTCCACAAGGGAAGGGATGGGGTTCACTATCAAGTCCCCATCACCTAACACGTACCTGCCAAACACGTAGAGCCTCCATGATGAAGGAAATCATTCCTGGGGTTTAAAAAACAGACTATTCTGAAGTTCTAGGCCAGCTTTCTTCTTCGTTTCTAGCTTTCTTCCTCATGCACATCAATCAAGTAACGTTAACCAAGCACAGCTTTTGGTACTGCAGGGAAAATAGCAAGCAAGAGAGACAGTGGCTGTTCTCCAAGAACCTGGAATACCTGGTCTGCAGCCCCAGTGGGAATTACAGGTCAGGAGTAATGATGTTCCCTCTGTCACTTGTCATGGATGCTTGAGCATATAGTATTCGGGCTCACCCAAATGTTGGATGGAGCGTCCCCAGCTTTTCTTCCTCTCCTCACCTCAAAGCAGGCAAGGCTGTATGTGGCTTTGTGGATATCATGGCTGAGAAGTTTCTCAAGGGCTGTTTTCTCTCTCTAAAGGTATGCGTTTTCTCCAAGGAGATCCCTTACAATACCAACCCCATAGTTTACTCAGGGTCAAAAGTCTCCCATCGTCATAAATTTGAGAAGCACTCAGACAAAATTAAACTTTCCCCTGAGAGAATTTCTCAGAATCTTTAATGTACTAATATGAGTGACAAATCTCCAAGAATATTCTGTATTGTATTTCCAAAATTTCTAAAACTATGGAATCCCTTTCTAAGCAATACATTTGGGAACTAGGTATCCTGAGAACACATTTTGGAAAACTTTGTGTAGGGAGTTTTAGTACATGTTCAAGGAATCCTGTGTGCCTGTAAGCCCAACTGGCAATGGAAATTTAAGTCACACCCAAAGATGATGCTTCAAGGTTAAAATGCCATGATCCTTGTGAATAAAGGAAGAAGGGCTTTACTGATAAAGCCCAGGAGAGATCTTTATATTCTCCTTTCCTAATTCCATTTGTAAAAATAACAGAATATGGGCCCAGCTGGTGTAGCTCGGTGGATTGAGCGTGGGCTGGGAACCAGAGGGTCCCGGTTTGATTCCCAGTTGGGGCACATGCCTGGGTTGCAGGCCAGGTCCCCAGTGAGGGCCGTGTGAGGAGCAACCATACATTGCTGTTTCTTTCCCTCTCTTTCTCCCTCCCTTCCCCTCTAAAATAAATAAATAAAATCTTTAAAAAAATAACAATATGGCAGAGTGTAATGCTCAGTTGGTTAGAGCATCATCCCCACGCACCAAAGTTGCGAGTTCAATCCCCAGTCAGGGCACACACGAGACTCAACCAATGAATGCATGACTAAGTGGAACAACAAATCAATGTTTTTCCCTCTGTCCCCCTCTCCCTGATCAATTTTAAAAATTTAAAAATAAAGCTACGTGCCATCTCAAAGAACTTTCCGTAGATTTCCATTTTCCACATCCTATTTTACCCCCTCCAGTTAGTTTATATTTTAGCCATGGCCAGATTGCACATGTCTGACTCTCCCTTCTTACTCCTCTCTGGACAAATATTTGTCTGTTCTCTTTCTGTGAAAGGGCTAAATATGTGAAACGCTTTTGCAATTCCCTGAGATGAAAGCTCGCGGTGAGAGCCAGCCTTATTGCTCTCTGCTCAGCAGGTCTCTGCCAACCCACACACAGCTTGGAGCCTGAGCTCCTGGCCCGTAGGCAGTCACTACCTCCAGAAAACACATCCGCCTTTGTTGGCTTTTCTTCACAAAGGGCAAATCCAAACAGACCTCAAGGGCAGTGCAGGAATCTTAACTTAGGCGATGTTATTGCTTGTAAGTATGTTTCAAGTGAAAGCATTGGCAGACTTGGAGAGAACTGCATAGAATCTTTTCATCTCAGCCTGCCTCTCTCTCTGTGTTAATGGCAATTTCCTTTTCGAGTCTTATTTTTCATCGTGATGTGTCTCTGAAGACAGAAATTCTGCTGAGTGCTTCACTTGCCTGCCCGAGGGTGGATGCCCCTAGACTTACACCAGCTTTACAATCCCCATAAACCCATCGGAAGTTGAAAATATCTAAATTCCAAACTGCATTTCATATACCTAATAGAAATATATTTTCCCAGGTTATTGAGCTATCATTGACAGAGCGTTGTGTAAATTTAAGGTACCTAATGCATTGATTTGATACACATATATTTTGAAAGGATTATCACAGTAAGTTTTCTTAACACATCCATATTACACAATGAACATCGTTTTGGTTGTCGTTGTTGTGGTGAGGACATTCGATCTGATTCTTTCTGAGAAACAGCTGAGAATCCCTGCAAACAGAGTAGAGGTTACCCTTTTGGAAGAGATCTTTACATTTCTAAGGGAAACCTCATTTGTGTCTCCCTCTCCTACCCGGAAGAGGTGACGCTAGATCTCCAGGAACTCCTATCAGTGGAGAAGGCAAGGACTTAAATCTGCCTAACAACCTTGCCTTGCCGTTGTTTTCTCCTTTTCATGGTCCTGTCCCATAACAGCACCCCCATCCTGAGCAATTTCTTTTGTGTTTAGCTGGGGATGGTAAGTAGGGGCTGGCTTGGGCCATTTCAGGGAGTTACTCTGTTTTCCTGGGTGTCTCCCAAGTACACAGAAAGTATCCATGTTATTAAACTTCTGTTTGGGTCTTTCCTATTAATCTGTCTTTAATTATAGGAGGGATCTCAGTCAAGAACCCAGAAGGGTAGAAGGAAAATGATTTGTCCTGCTCTACACAGCCACAGACCATATCTTAGTGTTGCAATACAACTTTATTTACAAAAACGAGCAGCAGGCCAGATTCAGCTTATGGTCCTAGTATATTCCATTGCCTCATCATTGGTCTGCCTACCACTTCTTCGCTACTTGCTCTCTACACTAGTATCAGAATGATCTTTCTGAAATACAAAAAAAAAAAATTGAGGTAAACACTTCCAGAGAAATGTGGATGTTAAATATCTGTCCTTTGCCACTTACATTTGTCATAGCGTTCTGGTTTTTAGTGTAGGATATGGAAACTCAGAAAAACACACATTAACTAGAGTCCTTCCCAGGAAGGTATAAATATGTAACAAGTCCAGGCCAATGAACTGTTTGTAGAATTGTGGTGTCAGATTTCAAGGAAGGCTCCTTAAAAATTAGGAAGTGGCCGGGTAGGGATTCAGAATGAGTCACCCCAAGATGGGCGACCAGAGACCTGGCAGGCTCACAAGAAAGTTTTACCACTCCCTTAAGGAATTTTAATTAGGGGCCCGGCCCATAGTAAGGGTTATTGGCAGAAATCACTTTTTATGGCTCTTCTTACCATCCCGCAATGAGGCACCTTACCTTGTCCTTAGCTCAGAATGCCATATAGACCGCGCCTCATTTTCCCTTTCTGTCTCTGGACTGCCCATGGACGTGGGGATAATTAAATTTGTTTATTTGCCCTTGTTAATCTGTCTCATGTAGACTGAATCATCAGACCAGCCAAAAGATCCTTGAGGGTAGAGGAAAGTTACCTCCTCCCCCACAGCCCACAGACCTGGAGTGCAGAAGTGATGGGTGGAATTTCAGCAACTGTCATGAGGATAGAAGTCATACATTGATGAAGGCAGAGCGAACAGTGTTCCTGGTGTTTTCTCTGTTTTGTGGTAACTCTGGTAGCCCAGACTCCCTATCACTAATTGTTTCTATATGTGAGAGGGTAGTAAAGACCTCTCTTGTCCAAACAAGTATTACTTTGTGTTTTGTGTGTGTACAAACATACTACTAACTGATATAGTGATGATCTATCATTCTGGACTGGTTGCAGGAGTGTTTTCAGTGGCAAGTAACAAACAACCCAACAAACGGTGTCTGCGGGGAGTTACTCCCAGCTGAGCTTCTAAGCTCCAACAAGCCAAAGCCAAAGCCAAAGCCAAAGCCGGCCTTTCCCGTCATCAGCCTGGAGTCACATCCCCACTGCAGGCAGGAGGAAGTGGCCAGGGGATCTACCAACCACACCTGTTGTTTTAATCATTGCAAAAGTGGTGGCTTTCTCAAAAATCACCCCCGTCGATTTCCGCTGAGGTGCTCTGCCCTTTCTGCAACAGCAAAGGAGTCTGGGAAGGTCGATATTGAGCCATATGCTCATCTACCTAGCACCTACAGCACAGGCAGGCAAGGGTACCTGGAGATACGGGTTTAGCCAACTTTCAGTGCCTAAAAACCATTTAATAGTGGCGCATATCCCTCAGGATAAGGGCTCCAATAAACAATGCAGCCTTCCTGTGTCTCAGAGCCATGCTTCTCAGGCTCCACTGAGCATATGGATCCCCTGGGGCTCCTGTCAAAATGCAGGTTCTGATTCAGCAGATCTGGGGGGCAGCCCGAGTCTGTGTTTACAAAAAGCTCCCAGGTGATGCTGACAGCACTGGTCCTCAGCACCACACCTGCCATAGCAAGGCTGACAAGGGCTTCAAGACTTGACCTCTGCATTACTTCTTTGGATCATCTTTTGCCTCTTCCTCTTCCATTCTCAGCTCTAGCCACGACTTACTTTCAGTTCCCTGGAAGGGTCGTGACTAACTGCTGACTATTTCCCACGCTGTACCCTCTGCCAGAAACACACTGTCAGCTCCTGTGCTTCACCATGTGGATTGTTATTCATGCCTTGGGTCCCTCTGGGTATCACTTCCTCCAGGAAGGTTCTCTGGATGCCACTACTCTCCCTTATAGGTAAAATTTCTCCCTCACTCAACTTTGGATCCCCAGGGCCCAGCCCAATGCCTGGTATGGTGTGGACTGTTGAACAAATGCATGTTGAATTAGTGAATCAATGAGTGGATCAAAGAAATGATGCACTGTCTAAAAGCCAAGTGTTGCCCTGGCTGGTGTAGCTCAGTGGATTGAGCACGGGCTGGGAACCAAAGGGTCCCAGTTCGATTCCCAGTCAGGGCACATGCCTGGGTTGCGGGCTGGGTCCCCGGTGAGGGCCATGTGAGAGGCAACCATGCATTGCTGTTTCTCTCCCTCTCTGTCTCCCTCCCTTCCCCTCTCTCTAAAAATAAATAAAATTTTTTTTAAAATCTTAAAAAAAAAAAAGAGTCACTGCATTTAAAAAAAAAAGCCAAATGTTGTATCTCTGCGGCAGTCTTCATAGCCAGCTGTGCTGTGGACAGCAGCTGTAAATGATCATGCTTTTCCAAAGGCATTTATCCTTTTCAATAATTCAATAAAAGCCACCAATAGAACCACTAAAATGAACCCACATTATGCAATTTAAAAGTGACAAAAATTTGAACAAAATATAAAAATTTAATTTCTTAGTATGGTAGTCCCCCCTTGGCCGTGGTTTCACTTTCTGCCTTTTCAGTTACTCGTTGTCAACCCTGGTCCCAAAACATTAAATTCCCCTAAACATCAACATTGTCTGCTCCTGACATCCACCCATCACCAGCATCATGGCCTGATGACCCAGGCTCACCCGAAGTAAGTCAGAAGGTCTTCAATACAGACGTAACGCTACGTCACAATGCCTACGTCACTCACCTCACTTCATCTCATAGGCATTTTGCCTTCTCCCTCCCTCATCGCAAGATGGGAAGGTAAGTACCAAACAAGAAGATATTTTTTTTGGAGGGGGAGACCACATTCATATAACATTTATTCCAGTATGTTATTATAATTGTTCTATTTTATTATTAGTTCTTCATCTCTTATGGCACCTATTCTATAAATTAAACTTTATCATAAATGTGTATGTATAGGGAAAACCAGTAGATATAGGGTTCCATACTATCTTCAGTCTCAGGCATCCATTGAGGGTTCTTAGAATGTATCCCCCACGCATAAGGGGGGACTACTGTACGCTGCAAGTATCACTTGATTTAATACATTGTTTTCTCCCAATTAGTGGTGCTGAGGACGGGGCCAGTCTACTGTCCGCTGCTGGTCCACATAGCGCAGGAATGGAAAGTGAGCTTTTGGGAAACTTTTACCACCTTCACAGAGTAATTTTACTTCATTTGAATATAACCAAAATTTTTTTTTGTATTTTGGGTCCTTTTTTACTTTATTCTTCTAGTAATTCATTTTTCTTGTGTTTCAAAATGTACCAGTTTCCAATAGATGGGAATTTTTTTCAAAAGCGTATTTCCCTGCAGAGAATTTGGGAAGCACCACTCTAAACCTTCTGATCTCGGTCAGACCGCCCAAAGCAGTGGTTTTCAACGGGCTGGGACGTTTGCCCCTGCACCAAGGGGACATTTGTCAATGTCCAGTGACATTTCTGATCCTCACAATTAGAAAGTCAGGGCAGGTTCTATTGACATCTAGTGAGTAGACGCCAGAGATCGTGTTCAACATCCCACAACGCACAGGATAGCACCGACAGCAAAGAATCACCCAGCCCCAGATGTCAGTCGGGCTGAGTTTGCAAAACCCTGATCTAAAGATGTACATTCATATTCTGAAGCCACTGTAGAACCAAATGACTTTGTTTCTTTCCGAACCACAAACAGAAAAGTCACATGCTCACACACAGATTTGATAAGAACATTCTGCTCTTCCTCTTCGGGACAAAGAGTCTTCTCCTCTTCCTCCTAACACCCTTGATTCCTTCATGGCGGAGCAACAAGAGAAGCACGCTAGGGTCATTTGGCTCCAAGAGGGTCTCATGACTCTTTTCCCTGATCGTCACTTTTCTGACAGCTAGTTCCTCGGTTTCTCACATTTAGAACACGTACTGGCACTCATTGGAAAGCAATGCTGAGATGGCCACATATCAGAACTCCGCCGACCTTTCTTGCAGCCATCTGTAAGAGGGCTAAATTAAAATTCTTTTCTTGTTGGACCTGAAGTGGCTGTTCCAGCTTCTTGACAATAACTTTTCAAATACTTGTGAACAAGTTCAAATGAGTTGTGCTGGAGAAAAAAATATGAAGCCATGTCTTCACTATTGTTTTTGCTTATTTGCATGTGCATTGCTACTAGAAATCATTTCATTTCCATTCGTTTGCATTCCATCACCTGATCCTTTTCTTCATTTTGGCAGGGTCGATGGGCTTTGTGCGGATAAACACGCTCAGTGGCGACTAGGCTACTATAATATCTGCCTATGAACATGAAGTGCACCCAGCATATTTCCCGAACATCTTGTAAATGAGGTCCTTGCAATATTTATTGAAGCTGTTCTTAAAAATAACCCTTCTCCTGCTGTTGCCTGGTATTATTATTTTATAAAAAAAAGATGATTGCTTTTATTGTGCTAACTTAATAAAATGCTGGTTATAAAGTTTCTATTCCACAATAAAAATTCTGATCAGTATATACAATAAGAGCTAACATTTTTTGAGTGCTCACTATGTACTAGCTATTGTTCTAAGCACTTTAAATATCTTATGTCATTTCACCTTTAGGACAAACCTACGCAACAGGCACTGTCATTGCTCTCTCTTTACAGATGAGGAAAGTGAGGCACATTGAGGTCATGGGGACTTGGCCAAGGTTATAAAAATAGTGAGCAGCAGGGCGAAGATCCAAACCCAAGCTTGCTGGATCCAGAAGCTGTGATCCTACCCACCCTCCTTCTCTTGTAAAGTTGAGAGTCACTTAAACAAGAAATGCAAGTCCAGCAGGCAGTAGAAGCTCTGGTTTGTTTGCTGCCAGGCTGGTCATGAGAAGAGCCACGTGGAAACTAACACACAGAAGTTCTGTACCTTCAGCAACTGTATCTTACCTACTATCCTTGTTTCTCCCACAGGCTTGTAGTGTATCGCTACCATACCTCTCACACAATGAGTGGCCAGAGGGTATTGATAGATCTGCCCAGTACTAAAGCTGGTCATCCATATACGCATTCTCCTCCTCTCACCCCGCGTTCGCCCGTCTGTGATTTGTATGTGTGGTCTGCAACCAGTAGCTGCAAAATCATGCATTTTTGCCCTGAATATGAGCATCCCATGCACCAGTCACATATCTGTGCTATAATCTCCATCTCCACATGCCTCCTCATCTTTGGCAAGGAGAGTGGGAGCTGAAGTTCAAGGTAGATTAAATGACAAAATCTAGAACAGCTCTGTAGGTCAGCTGTGGGGTGAAAAATCTTAGGCTCCCTCATGGGAAGAAGAGGGGAGGAATGCTGAACAATAGTTATGGTTGCCGCGCTGAGCATCTCAGTCCTTTTCTTCAAGGAAGGGGATCCCAAGATCCCCTTCTTCATGTCATCAGTGCTATTTGCAGCTTAGCAGACCCCCCAACACTAAATGGCAGATGAGAATGACATCAGTTGCTTCTCAATCCCTGACAATATTGCCTCAAAGTGCAATCTCTAAACCAGCAGCATCTACCTAATAATTTCCCCCCAGATTCTTGACTATAAAGGACATTTACTGTGAATGCTTCACACATCTTGAAAGTCACTGATCACAGGATCAGGTGAGTTTACAACATCCATTCAAGTTTGCTTAACGTTTGAGCAGCACCATTTTTCATAATTACTCTGCTCTTTGGTGTCCTCTTTACAGATGTTGCCGATCCTTTTTATTAATTTTTTAAAAATTTTGGAGAGCTTCTTGGCCATATTCAAAGCATTACCCATTTACTGGTTACTTTGGTCTGTCATACATAAAATGTGCTTCTTGGTTTAATAAGAGTTCGCTATGCCTCAACCTCCAGCTTCTACATGTAATGTCACTTGTAATCATTCCTTTGTTCACTCACTATGCAGGGATGACAGTCATAATGAATAGATGCTTTTAGTGGAGCTTCAACAAAAAGTAAGGAGACCTCTGACAAAGGTATCATTTTTCTTGGGAAATTAGCAAAGACTTCCCAAATGAGGAGACATCTGAGCTGGCCTTACTGGAGGAGTGGGAATTCATCAAGCAGAGAATAGAGGTCTATTTTGAAGATAAATCTTACATCAAAGATTGGATAAAAATTTCAGTGTCCTATTTCTGTGTCTCAAGGAGTCTATAGTACTACTGCCTGAAACTAAGGGTGCCATTTTCTTTGGTTTGCAGGCCAGCACTCAATCCACTGAGCCACACTAGCCAGGGTTCAGGTGCCATTTTCTAATTGATTAAGACTGTCAAAGGCACTTTAGAAACATAATTTCCCCCCAAAGAGGAAAACAAATTGAAGAACAAAATATACCATAATGCTGAGGTCTTAAATAGAAAACAAGACAACAGGCCCAAAATGGAGTAGCTTATGCTAAGCCGTATGTCCCCAAACCTCCACTTAATTACAGCTCCAGCTCTCCTAGAAATGAAATCCTACACCAGTGGCTCAGAAATCACCAGATGAGCACTAGTTAGGTCACCTGCCTGGTAGACCCCTACCGTCCCCTAAAGGAAAGTGACCTTGCAGAAACCAACCTGCCTTTTTTTCTTTTGCCTACAATAACTTCCTTGTTTCTGCTCCCTTCTGTCTATAAAAGTCTTTCACTTTGTACAGCTCCTCAGAGCCCCTTTCTATCTGCTGGATCAGATACTGCACAATTTTGAGTTGATTTTTCCTCAAACTCTTAAAAATGTTTAATACGCCTCCGTTTATTTTTAAGAGTTCAAGTGCAGTCGGTTGTGTCAAATTTCAAATTAGGACAAAAATACCCTCTACAAAGACAACACATTAAATTTATATATATATATATATATCAGAAATTGATTTTATTCTAGCCCAGTGACTCTCAGCAAGGGAAATTTTGACCTTCAGAGGACATCTGGCAATGTCTGGAGACGTGTGGGGTTGTCACACTGCGGAACGTGTGGGTACTAGACACCAGAGATGATGCTACCCGTCCTGCAGTGCCCAGGACAACCCCCCCCCAACAACAAATGGTCCAATCCCCAATGGCAACAGTGCTAAGGATGAGAAAGTCTGTCCTAGCCCATGCCATATGGCTACGGGTTCATTTCTTTTTAAACTGGCATCCTTTCATTGGTGCAATGAGAATCAGTCCTGCTCAGCTCTTTGTTCCTTAGACAGTTTAAATGATGACACGTAAGATTTGCCTTGTCCCACCCTCACCGCCGTATGGTTCCTTCCACACACAAGGACCTTGTGAATTTAGAACACTGTGTAAACTCATGTGAATTGAGTAGCTTTAGTGGAGGAAAGTAATATAACAATCAAAGCTTGGGTGGGCGGAGCATCGTGGCTCCAAGGCTGGGGGCCCGTCACTGTCAGTCCAGCATAAATATTGATGATAGCATATTCCACCACGAGTGCATTTGCCTGGAAGAGAATGGTTTCATTCTGCCATAAGCAGAAACAGGTTTTCTAAATACAGTCTCTATTATTTGGAGGGAACCATCTTATATTTGTGCCAGGTAGAATGGTACAGAAGTTTCATGGTCAGAAGACATGCAAAGCAAAGGGGATAGGACACAAGACTGTTTTGGTCTAAAACTGTATGTTTCAATTTGGTAGCCGCGAGCACATGTGGCTGCCAAGTACTTGAAATGTGGTGAGTTCAATTAAGACTTATTCCACTGACTGGCTCATATGATCTCACCAGTAAGGGGAACCTAATGAACAAAAATAAACTGACAAGCAAAATAGAGCCGGAGGCATGGAAATATGGAACAGACTGACAGCAGCCGGAGGGGAGGGGAGAAGGGGGGGGAGAAGGCAGGAAAGGAGCAGGAGTGACCAGACAAAGAGCATGCATGAGTGACCCACGGATGTGGACAACGGTGTGGGAATTGGTGGGAGGGGGGTAGGATGGGCGGAGGAGGGCAAAGGGGGAAAAAATGGGACAACTAATAGAACAACGACAAAAATATTTTCAAAAGACTTAGAGCAAAGAATGTGAAATGTCTCAGGTAGTTTTATTTCGATTACAAGTTGAAATAAAATTTTGGTGTATTGGGATAAATAAAACATTACAATTAATTTGACCTAGTTTTAATTGTAATGGAGCTACTAGAAAATTTTAAATTATATATATAATATAAACTAATATATATTTCTGTTGGACAGTACTATTCTAAATGCATGCATTTGTCATTCTTTTTGGATCTTATATGATGCTCAGGAAAAGACCTTAGGGTTCAGATTTCTAAGAGGTGCGTCCTTCAGACTACTGGTTCTCAACCTTGACTTCACATGCAGTGACCTTGGAGAGCTGTTAAAAAAAATACTGATGCATAGGTAGAAACAAAACAAAAACTCAAGATCTAAATCCCACATCATGTACAAAAATTAACTCAAAATTGATCACAGTTTTAAATGTAACATGTAAAACTATAAACTTTTAGGAGAAAACATAAGGGGAAGATCTTCGGGATCTACAGCTAGGTGGCAGGTGCTTAGACTTTATACCAAAAGCACAAGTCATAAAAGGGAAAATGGGTAAAGTGGACTTCATTAAAACGAAAAGCTTTCACTCTAGGAAAGCCGTGTGAAGAGATAAGGCAAATCATGGGCCGGCAGAAAATACTGGCAAACCTTAACAAAGTAACTAGACTATCTATCGGGTATCCAACCTTTTGGCACCTCTGCGACACACTGGAAGAAGAGTTGTCTTGGGCCACATACTAAATACACTGCAACACGTAATCAGAAAAACATCTCATAACGTTTTAAGTAAATGTACGATTTTATGTTGGACCGTGTTCATAGCCACCGGGACCTCATGCAGCCCACGGGCTGCAAGTTGGACACCCCTGAAAATGCTTAAACTTAACAATAAAAATACAAATATCTAATTAGAATATGGGCAAAAGACATGAGCAGCTATTTCACTGAGAAGGATATATATATATATGGCAAATAAACATATGAGATGTTCAACATCATTAGACATTAGAGACATGCAAATTAAAACCACTGCACATGAATCCACAATTATCTCAACAACACAAATTTCAATTTAAAAATATTCCACAACCACCCCCACTCCTGCAGATGTCAATGGACTAGAGTGTGGCCTGGCCATTGAGTGTTTAATTTCCCCTCATGTCGTGAAAGTCCAGCCAAGGTTAAGAAGTATAAGCCTAGCAGGGATTGACAAAGCAGAGGCAGGTGAGGGAAGGGGTTCACTTTGGGCTTTCCGATTGAGGGTTAGCTCCACAGTCAATCTCCAAATAAGAAAATGCAGCTTGTTCTCAGGATGTTTTATGTTCCAACATAATGTCTAGCCAGAGATTCAGCAATTTGTATTCACTGGAAGGACCAGATTTGGGCAAATTGGCCAGGGGAATGAAATGTGACGCCTTCCCATGTCCTCGCTCCTTCCCTCGAGTTTTCAAATTTGTATGCACATTGGACTCACCTAGGGATCTTATAAAATATTGATACCTGGATTGTTCTCCTGGAGATTCTTATTCCATTGGTGCGGAGTATGGCTGGGCATCGGGATTTCTTAGGCTCTCCCCCAGGGGACGCTAACATACAGTGAAGGAGAGCAGAATATGGTGCCCCAAATGTGCCTCTTTGGCATCATGATTTTTTGGAGCCAATTATTTTGAAGAAGAGCAGACATAGGAGAATCTCTGAAAACAGTAGAAGTTACTCTTTTGTAAGAGAGAGTTATATTTACAAGGGAAATCTCCCATTGTAAGGGTGTCTCCCTCTCTGTACCAGGAAGTGTTTGTAAGTATGAAGGAGAATGTTTGTATGTTTCTAAATGAATCATTCCTGAGAACACCAGTATTCCATATCCAAATGCCCTCGCCCACAGCTAAGACCACTGCGGTGTATCCGAGTCTATCGTGCGTGTGAACTATGCAGAGTTCATGGGCATGCCAGTTCTACAGATTTGCTGAAGGGCAAGTAGCTCTTACGCAAAACAGTGATTCTCAACTCATCAACTCTCTACCTCCTGGTGGGCCAATGTTACACCTGCATCAAAAGCAAATTAAAGATAGACTAACTGAAGCACTAAAGGCCTCCACGTTACATCCTGAAGGGGCTGATGTTGGTGACCGTGCCTCTGAAGTGGTATGCCACCTATGGACTGTCGTTTTCATCCGAAGCACCTAATTATACAGCCTCGGTGTGAAGACACCCTCCTACATTGATTTCCACATTACACAGTAGTGGAAGACATTTTCCCAAGTTAAAAATATCCTCGGCACCCCCCTACCCCATTAGAGGGCACTTTCGGTTTCACGATGAGCATCTGAGAGGAGTCACCATCCCTGGCAGCAATATTTAGGGAGATTTGGAAAACGAGCTTAAGTACATGTCATAGGAGAGAATCATATGCTTTGTGCTATGATTAAAAGTCCATTTCTTGCTGAAATGGATGCGCGCCAGCAGATGAGTCATACCAACGAAGGGAGTGGGATGCTGATAGCAAACAACAGTACATGACCATGGTCCCGTGAACCATGAATAAAGGCAGGCAAACACGTGGGATGAGCTTGTTGCCCCAAGTTTTCTTGGGTCCAGCGATCTGGAAGCAAGCATTGAAAACATCTGGGAGACGCTGGTGGCTTTGCTCAGCTGAGCACCCTGGGAGCTCTTTGTACATGCAGAGGGAGACAGACGGCCAACAGAAGTGTATGTTAGAATGAAACTGGTGTTGCTAAACTTCCCATTGGTTCTCTACGGGCCACTTCCTGCCCAAGGGGCAGTCTGTTCGGGGGTGAAGAGATTACTAAACCTGGCAGAATGACGCTTTGGTTTCAGCCTAAAACCTCAGGCGGGTCTGCCTGCAAAGCTGTGTATCCAGGTCACGGCCAAACACAGAAACAAGAAGCAAGTTCATTTCATTACACACAATGGTTTTTCCAGACTGCTTCAAATTCCAGTAAAATTAAAGGCCTGCACAGTGGTTCTCACACTTCATTGTGCATCGGAATTCCCTCGAGGGGCTGTTGAAACACACCCCCAGTGTTTCTGGTTCTGCAGGTCTGGGTTGGGGTGGCACCTGAGAATTTTCATCTCTAATAAGCTCCCAGAAGATGCGGATGGGCCAGGGACCAGGCTCTGAGAACCATTGCTCGGAGGGTCACTCTGGGTATTTTTAAACCTTAAAGGATGACTTACACATGACCGGGGACTTATCCCCAAGTACCTCTTTCTGTGTAGATGTTTGAATCCCCAGTAGGTCAAGTCGGCATGGGACTTGCAGTCACATGGAAGATGCTGACTTTGGATGCCCATGATGTCAGTCGCATGACAGGAACTTCTGGTTTCACATATAAAACAGCAGCTGACTGCAAAACCAGAAAAAGAATGTAGTTGAACTGTTGGGAGCACAAAGGGAAATAAACCCCAATGCAGAGAGCAGTATGTGTATGGGGGAGGGGAGACTGGGGAAGATGAAGGAATGTTATTTTATGAATGAGATGCTCATCTTTAACACGGAGGACAGACTGCCCGGGAGGAACTGATCAGGATGGTTTTGGTTATTTACTAATTTTATGCTTATTTGTGTTCACAGGGTGCACGGGGTTATGCTGAGTTACACATTCGAAAGAATTTCCTAGCTGGGAGGTTGGCGACGTTGGGATACCGTGCCAGAGGAAACAGAGTTTGTCTTGTCTGATGATTTCTATTTGGGACTTGGCCACTGTTTATTGGTCAGCCTCGGCTGGTTCTACGTAGACTCTCCTAAATGCAGGAGAGTGGATTTAATGCCATCTCAAGTTCCACTTCTTCTTTATGTAAAGAAAGTATGTAAAGAAAATTAGCGCTTGATTGGGAAGCTATGCATTGTGTATAGCTCCCCTTTCCCCGCTGTCTCATTCTGAGGATGTGAGAGCTATTTTATAACTCTGTGAGTGGTGCAGAACTGATAGCAAAACAATGGTTGTCTACGGACAGGCAAATTCTGTCCTGAGGAAGTTCCATCAACTTCCCTTCCTCCAAGGGTCTTGTCTCTAGAATTCACCAATACCATTCTGATTCTAACCACCTGGAATTAATGCAGACTCCACAGGTTAAAGGCACAGTCCCCAAAATTGCCCTTCCTTCTGACATCAGCTGAAGCCTCCTGCACTTCTGACCAACTGGCTACAAATGGAGGAATTGCCACTACCCCTTCATGGTGCATAATTCACTAGAATGACTTACAGAACTCAGGAAGCCTTTATATTTATGATCACAGTTGTGTTATAAAGGGTACAAATGAGGACTAATCAAATGAAGAGGCACAGAAGGCGAGGTCTCGGAAGGTCTCAGATGCAGAGCTACCAGGCCCTGTCCCTGAGGAGTTGGCATGTCTTCCTCTCCACACACAGGTGTTTCCCAACCAGGAAGCTCACCAGAGCCTGGTGGCCCAAGTTTTTACTGAGGTCTCATTACAGAAGCATGATTGATTGGGTCGTTGACCACACGACTAACCCGATATCCAGTCCCCCTCCCCTCCCTGGAGGTTGAGCCCATATCACCTGGCTCAAAGCCACAAAACTAGAATCCAGCTAGGTCTGATCATGTGATTGGCCCCCATCCTGAGGCATCTCCGTAACATAAACCCAAGTGTGACCCAAGGGCCCACATTGGGTCACAGACACATTCCTATTTCAAGGTTTTTAAAATTGTTTATGCTATTAGTGATGTCCCATTGTATTCCAAGGTTTTAAAAGTTCCCTCCCTGGGACTCCTGAAACGAAGGCCAGCCCAGTTCATTATTATATGACAGTTCCTATTTCCATATTCATTTTAATATTCTTGACCTATATGAATGCTTCTGATTTTTTTTTATTGCTCTTTTAACTGGTTACAAGATCCACTGTGTTACTTTGTTTTGAATCTTAAAACTTTGGTATCTGCAGCAGGGGGAATGTTGGAAATGAACTGGCACCACCCCCTTATTTTGAGTCAAGGACTCCATGCCCAAAGGTGACAAGTGACGTGCTCTTGGGCCTCACAGTGGGGGCTGACCCGGGATTGGAATTTCTGCTGTCAGACTCTGAATTGTTTTTGTTGGAGAAGAAAAATAATTTTCCCTCTACATTTCTAGGTTCTTTGCTAAGACCCCCTGTAATACAAAAGCAGAAGTTCAATAACATGTACACGTCCTGGGAGAGAACCAGGAAAATTGAGTGACTCCGAAAAGGCCCAAGCCAGCACGTTCAAGGGCATCCCCAGCTAAGGACGAAAGGTGTTGGAGGTGGACCACCGGCTCAGTTTATGGGAGGTGACTGAGAAAAGCACAGTAGACAAGGGTGTGGTTTCTATGCAGATTTAAGTCCTTGACTGCTCTATTGACAAGAGTTTCCAGAAATTTACAAACATCATCGTCTTTCTGTGACAAAGGGGGAGGCACCCTTTCAAATGGAGATTTCCTTCAGAAATGCATATTTCCTCAAGAGAGGGCAACTTGTGCTTGGTTTTCAGAGATTCTCCTGTGCCTGCTGGGCCTTGAAAATAATTAGCTCAATAATACCTACGCCCAGGAGATGCATTTTGGGGTGGCATTGTTACAGAACAGGGCGGGGCCACCCAACGATATCCCAAACCCGTACCAGGTTCCTTCTGCTCACAGCCAATGGAAAGACGTCTCTCAATGCCAGAGACTGGTGAAAAGGAAAGGAATTATTTATTTACAAGTTATACAGGTTTGGAGTAATGACTTAAGGTCTCCTTTAAAATATTATTCTTGGGAATACCTGTTCTCTAGAATACCCACAAACACACACAGTCCTTCCTTCTCCCCTCTGCCCAGTCCGGGTCCCATATCTCAGGAAAAGAAGTAGAAGTCCATGATTCAGGCGGCCCCTCGGTTCCGACACCACCCGCTGTGTAGCCACCGTGATCTCCAGTTAATCCAAAACCATGTGGCCCCTTCTCAGGGCCCACCAGCAAGAGTCCTTTCTCCCCTTCTCTTCCAGGCAAAGTCTCTCCTGCTTCCTAGGCCACGTGGCAAAGAGAGCCACCCAAAGCCACGTGGTCCTCTCTGTCTCCCAGGCCCAGGGGTCCCCACTCCTCCAAAGCCTCATGGTCCAGACCCCTTCCTGCAGCTTCTCTCCTGTGTTCTTCCGAACTGCTAAGAGAGAGCTCAGCATCGCTGCTACATCTTGCTTCCCAGCTTCCTAATTGTGTGGCAAGGGGAGGCCCAAAGCCTTGGGGTTCTCCCCTTTTGCCAAAAGCAGTATGTTCCTCCCTTCCCAGTTACATCTTGTGTCTCCCAGTCACTTCCATCCCCCTGGCTCAAAAGCATGGCCACAGCTATTTAACATATCTATGAAACCAGTTAAAGGTTACAGATATGCTAAATGACCATGCCGAGGTGAGCTGCAAAGCTGCTGCCATACAAAACAGCTCTCAATGGCCCTGCTCCATGTCCCATCCCTCCCAGCTCGGACTTGTGGGGGTGAGGACATCCTATATATATTTTTCTAATATTCCCTGGACACCTTGAGTTCTGGACCCCATTACAAATCCCTACTTGGGCCCATTTCTTGGCCGCACCCTGTTACAGCACCCTATGCTGCCCTCCACGTTCTTCACCAACATGTATACCATAAAACCAGACCCTTCTTTCCCCTCCCCACCCTTCCACACACATGCTTGGTCCCCCGAAGATAAGGCCATCCAAGCTCATATTTACACCAGTTAGGAGCTTTTCTTGTTTGATTATTCCTTTAGAGCACAGGCAGCAAACACAAGGCCCGTGGGCCGAACCCGGCCCTCCACCTTGTTTTATCCTGTCTGGCTCCTTGTTTCTACCCGGTGGCAGCGCCGAGCTCCTGGCCCCTAGTTAAGGAGTAGTTACATGTATACAGTCCTGAAATGACATTCGGCCCTTGGAAGGCAACCGTGAGGCCGAGGTGGCCCCCGTTGAATATGAGTTTAACCCCCATGCGTTAGATCAATAACCACTGGGGTGAGTGTGAGGCCTTGCCCCAGGTTGTACCTGCATTGCTTAGTACTGCTGCACTGGCGTGTGGGGTGTACTCAACAGAAAATTGTTTATAAATACATACCGATACATAAAACATGAGTACATAAATAAATAATAGCAAGTAATGACAATGAACACTCATAGCACAGTAGCTATATATCTACAAATTACTTTCCTTGTGTTATCACATCTCAAACTCATAGCAATTCCGCATATCTGGTACAATTATAATTACTGCTATTTTACAGAGGAGAAAACTGAGGCTCAGAGAGGTTGAAAACTCACCCAAAGTCATCGGGATAGGACAGAAGGTAGTGGAAACCAGGCTGTGTCCTGAGTTCAGCTTTTAACCTCTAGGCCAGCGTTTCTCAAACTGGAGTGTTTATCGGAATCACCTGGAGAGGTTGTTCGAACACCTGGGGTGGGATGTGTAATTTGCATTTCTAGTCAGTTCTCGGGGATACCGATGATGCTGGCTCACAGTTGCAGGTGACCAGTGCTCTCGGCTCTGCTGGCTTGAAGTGGATAAAATGAACATGGGGCAGCACGATGTAAGAAAAACTGTCGGCCAAGTTTTTTTTTGTTGTTTAAAGATTTTATTTATTTATTTTTAGAGAGAGGAGAAGGGAGGGAGAAAGAGCAATGTATGGTTGCCTCTCACATGGGCCCCACTGGGGTCCTGGCCCGCAACCCAGGCATGTGCCCCGACTGGGAATCGAACCGGGACCCTCTGGTTCCCAGCCCACGCTCAATCCACTGAGCTACACCAGCCAGGCGTGTTGGCCAAGTTTTATAGACTGAGGGTCCTCTTCCGCGTTGTCCATTTTTACCAAGCAGACACGAGTGACTCAGGTTTACTGTCTCATCATTGCCTGAGCATATGATGGGATTGGGGCAGATCCTGAAATCAAGGGAAGAAATGTCCTCTAGCATTGTTAGAATCTTTCATGAGATTACCTGGGGAAAAGTGCCAGTGAAGTTAGCTTTTTCTGTGCCCATTTCGAAACGGAAATATAAGGTTATCTCAGCAGTAGAGCTTTGTGTCAATTGTGTGTTCCGAGAACATGATACAGGGAAACATACAAATGGCTTTGAAACTCCTCCTTTCTATCCAAGCCCGTGCCAATAAGAAGGAAGATGGCGGCGGCGGGGAGTACCTGGAGTGGCCTTTAAGGAAAAAAAATAATGCAGGCATTGTTTACCAGCCCAAGCCTTCTGCAAGACCATGACCTACCCCCCAGCTGTGACATCATGGGCAGCGGCCACTCTGCTGACTCAGGTCCACACAACGCCCTAGTCTTTCTCACGTTAAGGTGAGTGGGTCTGGACTGTCAGAATCGACATCAAACACAAGCTGGAACAACCCTTGAAACAAGCACCCGTAGTGACCAAGGAAGAATCTTTGGGAAGAAAGAGTGGCCATTGAAAGCGGTGGTTCTGAAACGTAATCGAAAATGGCATCACCTGGGCAGCTTGTATGACTCCCAATGCTCAGGCCGCAGACCAACCCAGTTAGAACCGAATCTCTGCAGGTGAACCCAAGCATTTCTGAAGCTTCCCAGGTGATGTATTGTGCCGCCAATTTGAAGTCAGTGCTCTAAAGCAGCACTCCTGAAATTTCCAATTGCGCAGAGTTTTCCTGGGGATCATGCTAAAATGCAGATTGTGACTCAGTAGGTCTGGGTTGAGGGCCTGAGTTTCTGCGTTTGTAACAAGCTCCTCAATGGTGCTGATGCTGCCGTGCATCTCAAGTGTAAGAAAAGTGGCTAAAATGACTGGCAAAGGTGTGCTGCATGGAATGCAAAGATCTCCTACTGCTAAGTCCCATCTGCTTCCCTAGAGTCATAGGAAGCTCCAGTTAATGTCAGGAAAATGTCTGCTATTCAGCGCCATTCAGAGTGTCAATATCCTGTCTCTGGTGGAGTCAAGGAAGCTCCAGAAACAGCTGAAATTCTAGTATCTCAGGCCTAACCTCGCTACATGAAATGCTCCCGGATTTCCTAGAACGGCATGTTGTATCCCTCTGAAGAGACTGTTGGATTCATTAAACCCTCCGCAATCCTAAGTTTAGCGTTGCTCAGTGAAGTCAGTTTTCAGAGGACAAGCTATTCTTCCATATGCTGTGCTAAGCCCTACAAACGATTTTTCAAGTAATAAGGCATTCCACTCTCCATCCACCACAGAAACGATACAAAATGTGATTTGCGTTGGGCACATTCCTCCTCTTCCTTCCCATGCTATAGCTATTCAGTGGATCCAATCATCTGCTACGTAACTAGTCCACTCACTCCAGCCTCCTTTGCTGTTAGAGATGGTCGTATGACTGGGTTTTAACCAACAGAATGTAGTAGAAATAAGGTGTGTTGTAGGTAGACCTGGCCCGTAAGCTCTCTCCATGTGATCACCCAAGCACTCTCCTCTCTGCCAACTTGGTACAGATGAGCTTAGCTACTTGGAAGCCACGTGCTGCAGATGGCAGAGACACATGGCGGAAGCGGAGCTTCCTGCCAATCCAGGAACGCCTCTCTTTGACTTCATGGAGAAATAGACTTCTTTCGCATGCGAGCCATTCCATATTTTGTGATTTGTTACAGTAGCTAGCCATATTTTAATTAATAGACCTTGCAACCATCATAATTGCACTCCTCACGCAGAAGCAGAACTTATTGAAGAGAACCACAAGTTATTAAGGACACAGCATGTGGCCCTCATCCTATCGTGGAGAGTTGAAGGCGTTCTCTTCCTCTTCATGGATCCCTTTCTGTATGCCTCTCTCCTGTTAGACTGTGGGGATGGGGCTTCGGAGAGTCCCGCTACTAAGAGGAAAGATACAGGAGCCAAGGAAGGAGCAAGGAGAAGCTGACCCCTTAGGTCTGCTTCTTGTCTTGATTTTAACAATGAGAATGATGAAAAGGCAGATTCGCACGGTGTCCAAATGACCTCGGCAAAGAAGGAGACAAGGCAGAAATGATAACCATGGTGATGATGACGATGATAACCAACACTATTAAGTGTTTAACACATGCCACCACGCTTATAAAAATGTATATATATATATATATATCACTTCATTTATTCTTTACAATAACCTTATCATTAAGTACTATTAATATTCTCATGTTTCAATAGCAAAAGCAGAGGCCCAGAGAGACTCACTTGACCCCTCTGCAAAGGGCAGAGCCAAGACACAGACCCAGATCGCACACTCCTACCCAGCGGGGTCTGGGAAACAAGACCCAACCACCAGTGAAAGGGGGGCAAGTGTCTTTAGTATCTCCTGTCTCTCCCAGGAATGAAACTGCAGCTGAAAAGAGCGGGGATCTGGCAGAATCAGGGAACCCCAATAACAGGGGGACCCTCAACACGTGTGCCATAGTTATAAGAAGGAGCCCTGGGGTCGCTCACACCTGCCAAACTACATGGTCTTGGTTTCACCACTGCTCCTGGCTGAGACCCAAGGCAACACATTTACCCCATGTGACTTGAAATGAGTGAATGAATGAATGAATGAATGATGACTGCATCTGGAAGGCTCGATTGCTCCTCTGCCTGTTCCCTTACATTTATAACTTCTCTGTATTCTCATAATTTTTTAAGTTGTATTATCTTGGAAAAATTCAATTATACAGGCAAAAGTATTGTAATGTAAAGTATATATGAGGAGAATGTGATGCACATCCGTGTACCTACAGCCAAGCTGAAGATAGGGACCATTCCAGGATCTTTGAGGCGGCCGTTGCGTCCCTCGCTAGTATCAAATTTTTCTGCTCTTCCACCCACAAAAGGCATTCAGAAGTATGTGCTAGTCATTCCCTTGCTTTCTCTTTTGCCTTACTCCAGGGTTTCTCACAGCAGCACTATCAACATTTTGGATAAGATAATCTTGCATTGTGGGGGATTGTCCTACGCTGTTATGAGTTGAATTATGCCCCCCTCAGAAAAGATATGTCGATGTCCTAACTCTCAGTACCTCCAATGTGACCTTTTTTGGAAACAGGGTAGATGAACTCAGTTAAGATGATGTCATGGAGCAGAGTGACTCTTAAATCCAATATGACTGGTGTCATACAACTCTACATGAATGGAATCTTTCTGCACAGGTTCTTCTGTGACTTGCTATTTTTTCACCACTGTTCAGTGTCTGAGATTTACCCTGCTGGGTGCAGTAGCTGTAGCGCATTCATTTGCTCTGCTGTATAGTGTTCCATGGTATCAATATGGCCATTCACCCCCGACCCTTCCAAATAAGAAAAGGTGGGGGCAGGGAGGCTTCTGAGCTGTCCCTTCTGTATTATGGGTTGATTCCTTGTTCTCCCTAAATCTAAGGGTGAAACTCTTCACGATTTTAGCTTTATGGGGGGTTTTCCAATTACAGGCTCCACCTTAGCACGCCCTAGGCTTCTTTTTCTGCTCCCTGGGCCCCATGCAGCCTATAAAACGGAGCTTGAGGGAATTTCCCTTCCCCTTGGCCTCCGTAGATTTCTTTCTTTCTTAACAGCCTAGCAGTGCATTTGAAATGCTTATTTTTTTCCAGAACTATCAGTAATAAAGTGTGGTTTTTTTTTCTTTCCAGGAAAGAAGAGAAACAATTCTTGGAAATGAACTCATCGGGCTGGTAGACCTTACGAAGTCTTGGAGTCGAACACTGAAACATCTCGAAGAATAGTATGTTAACGGCTGACCATCACCCCTCAAGAAGCCCAGAGAAAGGTCTCGCAGCATCTCTAGAAGATTGACCCTCCAGCGTGTGCCTCAGCCACTGTTCACCGCATCCCCTGCTCGTTACTTAACTGAATAATTCCACTATTAAGCACACATTCATCCTCGAGCCTTGTTCCAGAAGAATCCCCTTTTCAAAGGTTTGTGTAGAGAATCAACAACCTTGAGCTTGGAAGCCCTGCCTGCATTCTTAGGCTGAACTTACTGAGATCACAGGCCCCTTCGGCGTTCTGTTGAGATTTCTGGGGCTGTTCTCTCCTTTCTGGGTCCAGTAAGTTTCCCTGTAGACATTTCCCTGTGGTTACTAATGAAGCTGGCCTTGTAAAAGCAGCATGATAATGCCAGAAACCAGCTCTGAGGTATCCCTTCCCATTGATAGATTTAAGTACAAAGCGAGAGGCCAACTTGTATGCGAAATGAATAAAACAAAACCAGGCCGGGAAGAGGCGATGACTGTAAATGTTCTGACATATTTCAAATGCCAAAAGCCCCCAAATCTAATTTCTACTCTGCTGGTTTTTGTGCCTTTCCGTAAGAGGTCAGCTTCTTAAGAAACACTTGCTACCTGGCCTGGGATTCTCAGAGATTTGTTTGGGAGTTGCTTGGACCTCATGGGTATTTAGATACAACCTCAAGTTGAATTCAATGCCATGTTTAACTCCTGTCCTGGAGGTCCCTTTCTCTTCTTGCACATCAGCAAGCAAGCAGATGATGGATATCTCCCCCCACCCCACACCCCCCCCCCGCACAGCTTTATTGAGGTATAACTGACAAATAAAACTGTAAGATAGTTAAAGTGTGCATC
>PVJI01011855.1:0-35108 GCA_004026765.1 Micronycteris hirsuta
GACCTTGCTTTAAAGGGAGAAACAAGTCAGTTTGTCAAAAACAAGCCAGTTGTCACTGTGAAGCAATTACAGATTTCCACCAAGATGAATGCATTTGATTTAGACTGTTATTGAAGTTAATAAATAGCTTTCTCTTACCTAGCTCATTCTCTCCATGGAATAGATCATTCTTTATAAACATATACATGTCACACACATTGCACTGTATCTAGAAGACAGCCAGGAAAGTGACTCTAGTTTTGTCACCTTTAACGAGCTGTGGCCTTTGGTTGTGTTGGTTTTTCTTTTTGTTTCTATTCCACTGGCGGGGGTCAGAGTGGAAGGAGTAGAGACCTTAGATTTATTTAGTCCTTGGATTGAATCCTGACTGCCTCCACTTACTAGCTGTGTGGCCTTGAGGAAATTACTTAATCCTTCTATGCCTCAATTTTCTTACATCTTGAAAAGAAATAAGATACCATCTTGTATCTATTTGCTATTGATGTATAACAAACCACCACCGTAAGTCAGTGATTTAAAATAACAAGCAGTGATTAGCTCACAGTTTTGCCCAGGTCTAGCCATTTTGGCATGGCTCATTCATGTGCTGATGGTCAGTTTAGGGTTGGCTGGGGGCTGGTTCGCTGATCTTGCCTGGGTGGTCTCACAGGGCTGGGCTTCGGCTGCAATGGCTCATCTCTGGCCCATCGCTCCCTCATCCTCTAATAAGAGCCTGGGTGTATTCTCACGGTGGCTGGGCGGAGGTGTGCCAGGCCTCTTAAAAGTCTAGACTCAGAACGGGCACCGCATCACTTCTGCTGCATTTTATTGGCTGAAGCGAGTCACGAGGCCAGCCCAGATTCAAGAAGGTGGAGAAAAAGACTCCCCTAGTGGATGGGAAGATCTGCAGAGGCACATTGCGAGGGGTATGGCTACAGAGCAAGGAAGACTAGTGATCATTTTTGGAATCTCCTACACTGTTACCCTGCATCGTTGGGAGAAATTGATGAAAACATACCCAAAGGATCCGTGTTCCAATGCAGTTAAGATACTTAATACCTGTGTTAATGTCTCCTTTCTTATAAATACCAACGGTAAGATCAGACAGAGTGTGGACCACCCACTGCATACTGCGAGAGGAGGAACCGATAGAAACAGAATAGATAAACTTTTGAATACACACTGCAGCGTTACTTATGCCTTTCCCAACAGGAAAGTGTTTTTTTTTTTTTTTTCTTTTTAAGATTTTCAACAGAACAAAATTATAGGCCTTGCTTTTAGAAAAAGTAGACAATGTGGTCTCTCTCTTGCTCGTCTTTCTTTCCCCTGAGAATACCCTCAGAATGATAGGACTTCACCCTCTCTTCTCTAGAGGAACAATGTGTTATTTTGGTCTGCCTTTGATCACCGGTGATTCACTTTAAAGGCAGCACTGCTGGAAAAATGCAGAAAGCGGAGTTGCAATCAGAAAAATGACTACGTAAAAATGGCATCCCCTGACTTTCTGTTCTTGTTTCCCAGGAGTTTTTCTTTTTTAATTCCTTTGCCTGATGAGAACCAGCCAGGCTGGGAAAGGCAGGCTGGATCCTAATTCTCTGGTAGTTCTCATCAATATTCCCTTGGAGGTTTGCAAGGAGTTCACTGAGGAATATCTTCCTGTAGAATTTGCTAAGGAGACATCTGACTTAAAGATATCAAGCACATAAAGCAAGATTTTCATTCATAAACTAGGTGCCAATGATGATTAAGTTAAATGACCATCCTGGCAATTTCACAAAATGTGTCACACACCTGAATGGTGCATGGCCTTCACCTCAACCAGCCCAATTTTAGCCAAAGGAAACACGTGGAAAAGTTGAGTGTTTTTTTAAAAATAAACTTTTAATTTGAGATAATTTTAGATTTAATGGAAAAATTGTAAAGATAGTACATAGAATTTCTATATACTTCTCACTCATTTTCTCCCAACATTAACAGATGATATCGCTATGGAATATTTGTCATCACTGAAAAACCAACATTGGAACAATACTATTAAGTAAGTAAACTCCATACTTTATTTGGATTTCAGCAGTTTTTCCATTAGTGTCCTCTTTCTCTTCCAAAATGCAATCTGGGGCACCACCTTGTATTTATTGCTCTGTTGCAATATCCTGTAGTCTGTAACAATTTCTCAATCTTTCTGGCCTTTTTTTATGATGCTGACAGTTTGGAGGAGTACTATTATGATATTTTATTTTGTTTTATTTATTCAATAAATAAATAGGGAGAAAGAAGGGAAGAGGAGAGGAAGAGAAACATCGATGTGTGTGAGAAACATCTATTGGTTGCCTCTCACACTCCCCCCACCGGAAACCTGGCCTGCAACCCAGGCATGTGCCCTGACTGGGAATTGAACTGGTGATCTTTAGGTTTGCGGGACGACACCCAACCCACTGAGTCACACCAGTCAGGGCTGGTGTGATATTTTATAGAATGTCCCTCAGTTTGTGTTTGGTGTTTTGCTCATGATATTAGGCTGAGATTATAGATTTTTGTAAAGAATACGACAGAGGTGCTCTTCTTGGTACTCTGGTTACATCCTATCAGGGGTACTAGACACAAAATCATGCTCATGGAAGCCTTGTGTACAACAGTGAGAAGCCGGAAGCCAATGTTCAGAAACAGGGCGTTGTTAGCATATTTTGTTATGTGCACAATAGGGATGCTTCACAGCCATTATAAATTGTGATGGAGGTTAATATATTTAGACATACTAGGCAGACTTGCAAAGCAGCATATAGGGTAAGATTTCATTTAATAATTAAAAAAATACCTTTATATAGATGTGGTTTAAAAACTCTGCACACTGCCTGACAACAACCCTAGGAAAAAGATGCTTTTGCCCCAGAACCTGCCCCTGAGGGCCCTGTGGCTGGCCCACGACTGGTACAGCAGCGTCTGTGTCCATCGCCTTGTAGAGGTCGCGTCTGCGATTCCTCCTGGGACAACCTGTACGCATCAGAAAGATAGCTCCCACCAGAAGGAGTGTGTGTTTTCCAAAGACATGTTCTACATGATGGGGCTAATGTCTCCTAGGTTCATTGCAAGGAGTACACATTATAACATACAACCATATAATATATATGAACGTATTTGACCCAAAAGGTAACCATGGATGCTGGTTAAATCTGAAGAACCATCAAGAATACAGAAGCAATGGAAAGAGTCGCTTATATGAAAAAGGGGATTCTGCTGAGGCAGATCCCATTCTTTCTTTACATCTCTTTTGTGGACATATGGACTCACTCACTCAGGAATAACCCTCTGCCTGCTGGGTGCCTGAGCCCACAGCCCAGAGGCCTTCCTTTCCACTGACGTCAGTGGGAGCTGGTCTTGTCTTTAGTCTTTGGGATGGAAGTAAACTCCCATCTGGGAGGCTCCTGTGGATTACCCATCTAGGGTTCATCTTCTACTCTACGCTTCACAATGGACAATATGAGTGAGGATGATATTTTGTCAACCCCAGTGCCTAGGGTGGTGTGTGATGCAGACTAGCAGCTCAACATGTATTTAACAAATGGAACTAATAAGACAAGTCTTCTGTATTATTGAAGCCTCTTTACTCCTCTTCATCCTTCCTTCCTATTCTCCCCTTTAAGGTAACAGCTCCATCCTCTCTTGTCCAGCTCTTAAAATGGACCATTAAGAATATTAACGCCTTTTGTACCTCTGGGCCTTTGTGCATGCTGTTCCTCCTTCTCTGTAAGCTCTTCCCCCGGTCTCTGCATGTTGGAGCATTTTTACCTTTTAGTTCTCAGTGCAAATGCTTTCTCCTTAAGAGGCCTTTTGGATGACCCTATCTAAAGAGACATTTCCCAGTTATTCCCTTACCTCATCACCCTTTTTTCCCCCACTGCTTATTATAATCTAGTGTTATTTTTTCTTTTTCTTTCTTTCTCTCCCTCTCCTTGACTCCTGATCTGTTTGTCTCTTTCTTTATTCACATGCTCTTTCTCTAACTTTACGTCATGATAACTCCACGTGGGCTTAGGAGTTACCTGTCTGGTACATCCTTGCCTTTCTGATGTAACCCCAGAATCGAACACAATAAACATCTATCAAAGTCAGTGAGAAGACATCTCACTTGTTTCCCTAACTCTAGTCTTTTCCCTCACCAGTCCCTCCTCATTGAACGCTAATGCCTGAGCTCTACTCTGCCTGCTCAAAATTCCTCCGTGTCTTTGCCATGACCTCCCACTGATGTTTCTAAATGTTTAAATTTTACAGAACAGCTCTCAAAACACATTTATTGGGTAGCTTGTGGCATTTTTTTTTTTTACCAAGCACTTTTACTTTACTAAGTAAGGACATGTTAAAATGACAAAATCTCATAGGAAATTGATAACAAAAAGGCAGTGACTAATATTTACATGAAAAGATAAAGGAAGAAATAATAAAAAATTAATTTTAGGTATATAAAAAGCTTTTTATTTTTCTCATTTCACCATGGATTAAGAAACAATTCTGGAACCTTCCTTAAGATTTGGGAACAAGTGACTCATGGAATAAAATAAAATCTCCTTAAGTCTTACCTAAGGCCCTTTGTACCTAACCCTCTGCCTGCTCGCTTGCTTCAGCCCTTGCCCCCACCCCACCTTTGTTTGCCCCGGATATGGTATACTAATCAGTTTCTTCAGTTTCCTTGATCAGACCTGTCTGCTCTTGCCTGTCTGTCCGTGTCATTTCCTGATTTGGGAAGCCCTATGCTCTCGCCTGCTGGTCAATTTCTATAGCTTAGGAACATAAAGATAAATACTGTCAGTCTGTTCAACAGCAAAAAGATTTAAGCCTGTGAAAAAAGTGGCACCGAGGATGGGATGAGAGAGCTTTGGAATAAGCGAGCATGGGCCAGGCTCTGAGGATGCTCACTTACGAGGGAATTTCACCATGTAGCTGTGGCAAGAGCCAAGCAGGCCTGGATTTAAAACTCATCTCTGTAACTAACTAACTAGGTAGATTTTGACAACATACTTAATCTCTCTCAGCTTCTATTTGTTATCTGCAAAACAGAAAGGGAATATTTACCTTATTGGGTTGTCAAAGAGTTAAATATGATAAATATGAGTTCAATCATCCAGCCAAGTCTCGCACATAAGGCAGCGTCAAATATTATTTTCTTTTTCTCTTCATACCCACTAACCTCTTCTCCAGGAAAAGGCAAAGCTGCTCTTCAGCCAAACTATAAGATCGAAGATAATTACTTTGGGTACCATTAATGTCCCATCTTCGCCCCCGTTGGCCCACTTGCATACTTAAATGAATGTTTAATAATTGTGTCTTTGTGGGCATATACATTGCTTTGTTCTTTTAGCCAGGATCTTGCTGCCAACTCTGTCTAAAGTAAAGGAAACTGGAAAGAAACTTGTTTATCCAAAGTGATTAATAGAAAATTGTCCAGATAACTTTCTGAAGGTATACCCGTTAGAAATAATATTTGGCTGTGAGTAACAAAAAGCTGAAAGTAATGGCTTGAATCGAGGGGCAGCTTTATTTTTCTCCTAATAAAGTTGATGACAACACGCCAGTCTTCTTGATATCAAGACCCAGGTTCCTTTTATCTGTCTGCTTATCCTGCCTTAGCAGATGCTTGTTGCGTCATAGTCACAGGATGGCTGACCCGCCTTCACCTTCAGGTAGAAAGAAGCAAGGGGGAAGAGGATAATGGTACAGACCCTATAACTTCCAATGACATCTCAATGGCTAGACCAGCACATACAGCAGAACTTTCTGTGATGCTGGAAATGTTCTGTATCTGAACTACCCAAGATGGTAGCTACCAGCCACACGTATTGGCATTTAAAATGTAGCTGGTGTCACTGAAGAAGTGAATTTTAAATTTTACTTAATTTCAATACATTTAAATTTCTACCCTTTCAGGAAGTGCAGGGTTAAATCGTTGTCATGTGACCACCCCGCCTGCAAACAAGGCTGGGAAATGTGGGTGTAGGGCTGAGCACATTGCTACCTCCCACAAAACCGAGCTTTTCTTAATAAGGAAAAACACACAAAAATGAATGTAGGCTAGGCAAATAGCAGTCTCCACCACACAGTGAGAGTCGCATGCTCATGCCCCTGAAACCCAAAGGGATGGAGTCCTAATGAGTTTATCACAAACTCGAGGAGTGGTGGGCCTGGGCCGACGTTAAGTAGATGGAAACCAGAGTCCCAGACAGAGATGGAGTTCAGTTCCTTCTTTTCACAGGAGGAAATGGAGGCTTAGAGGGGTGACTGAAGAGCCTAATTAAGAGATAAGTGGAATAATTTGCTCTAAAAGAATAGAGCTGATTTAATGTCCTTTAACATATCGCTGATGGGCAAATGTATAAGCTCAGAAAGAAAATGCTCTCTGCCTGTAGTTTAAAAAAAAAAAAAAAAGCAATGACGAAAAGCTAGAGGGATTTCAATGCCACCTATTGGTAGGCAAGAGTATAAGGCGCCCCTTCCTGGCATAGCTGGTTAGTGATGGTTTTAGAGACACCAGGGGTCATGCAGGGTCCCATAGAGAAGAATGACAGTGGAAGATGTGTTCCCTGCGTCAGCATGGAACATGCGCATTAGTTTTTTCTCGACTCTCAGCATCTTGAAAGGGCTTTGTTTGAGTGCTCCTCTCTGCTTTCCAGTAATTCAACCCATCTCAGGCGTATCGAGAAACACCAGAGGAAGACTTATCAGTCAATTCTCAAAATCACATGAAATAGAAACCAAAACACAACATATTTTGAGCTATATATAACCCTAGGGAGAAATTCAAGGTTCTTATTTGATCCAGACTCAAAAATAAATCCCATTATTTACAGCAGTCCCCTCGACTAGCTGAGCGCATAACCATTCTACAGCGAAGGAAGGAAGAAAGGAAGAAAGAAAGAAAGAAAGAAAGAAAGAAAAGAGAAAAAGAAATTCAATTCAAAACCAAATGCTCATCCTGACTCATTCAGAGAAGAATCCAAGGTTTTAACACAGGGCACCGACTCTGCCTGTTTTTCCCCTTCGTCATCTGCTACCCTTAAAAAATGATATCAACTGCCTTGGTAGGAATCCACATTTCCTCCTTTTTGTTCCCTGGCTCCATTCCAGCATTTCACTTGTCACACTGATGGGTGAGATGCCTTTCATATTGGCATAGGATAGCGAGCGGATGCCTCCCCTTATGTTATTAAGCAGAGACCCGGCTAGTGAATCCACCCAGAGCTGGAGCCTCCTTTGCGGCTTTGGAACACCGGTGGCACCGTGGCTCGTGATACTTCTGACTATGGCTGGAGAACCCAGCAGCTCAGAATCCACGAAAAGGAGAGTTGGAAGGAGGTAAGTGATACAGACAAGGGGATTTCGATGTCACCATTGTGGAAAAGATGCTGGCTGGTGAGCAATTTGCTGTGGGCTCAAAGATTGCAACCATAGTTCACTAGCTGGTTAGAGATCTTCATCTGTAGAGAGAAGCCGTTGGTTTCGTGTGAGAGGTGGGAGTAAATTCTGCTTTACGTGCCCTGCAAAGAGCCTCATTGAATTTACCTTCGGTGTCATGCCTTGGAAAAAAAATCCAAGTTTCTGGCATAAAGCTGCACGTGTGTTCCGCATACCGGCTTGCAGGCGACTGTTTGTTTCTAATTAGGGAGCTGAAGGCTGCTGGCAGAGGAAATCATATTTATCACAAGTTGTGGCATTGCATTGAGTTTGCGGGTCTATGCTTTTACACGGGGACCAAAGATGATTGTACAGGAGTCTTCCCTCTGGGTTCTGACTCTGTTGCTTCTGTTCTCAGGTTCATGTCCAGTTATTCTGAGCTGACCCTTCACAGACCACCTCAGTTCACACTCTGGGTTCTCCCATTAACTAGAGGTGTTCCCTGGTGTGATTATCCTGACAACCTAAACCCCAGTTTTGTTTTGTTTTTCTTTGTAGATATAATAAAACATCTTTGGGCAAGTTGTTGAGAAAATGAAATGGGATGGTCAGTAGTGTGCCTCCCAGATTGCCTGGAAATAGTTCATGCGCAGCACATCTCAATTCTTTCTCTTACTTATAAAACAAGAAGGGTGTGTTAAATGATCTCTAAGGTATTTTTAAAATTTTAATTTAACAAACATTTGTTGACTCCGTGCTATGTAGCACATTTGCATCGGGGTTACAGTCACGAACGAGACGACCGAACAGACCACCGCCTGCCTTCACGGGACTCCAATTTCAGAGGACAAAGGCAGCATGCAAGGAAAGCCCTGTGACTTTCCTTTCTCTTCCCTTGGTCTTCGTACATTTAAGCCAGCTCAGGCTTTAAGTTCATCTTTGAAGCTATTCCTTAATGAAACCTGAAGGGGATATCTGCTGACTTACTACATATATTACTTTATTTTCATTGTTTACACTATTACAGATGTCCCCATTGCCGTCCCCCTTTTGCCCACCTCCCCACCCCTCCCCACTTTCCTCTGGCCGTCAGCACACTGTTGTCTGTGTCTGTGGGTTGTGCATGTATGTCCTTTGGTGAATCCCTTCACATTCTTTCATCCAGTCCCCCTCCGTCTCTGCCAGCTGTCAGTCTGTTCCATGTATCCATGCCCCTGTTTGGCTTATTTATTTATTTTATTTAGTAAACACATGCTGACTTTGTCTGCCTAGCACCCATTCCCCCTTTTTTGGTAGGAAGACGCTGAATTTCCTTTGGGGAAACTTCCTTGTGTTCCACTCTCATTGTGAATCAGACGGGGCTGCACCCTGGCTCCAAGAGGGCTATGGAGCTTACTGCAGGCTCCCCCACACTGTGGAAGGCCTGGCCCATCGGCGCGATCACATGTCCCAAGGCCACAGTGATTGGTGTGTGTTTAACTACATGACGGAAGTTTTCCTAGTCAAAGAGAATCAAAGGAGCTTCAGTATGCAAACAAGCTCCCTAAGATGCTTTCTAGGGACCATGTTTAATGTTACCCTAGTTAGGAAGGGTGAGAGGTGACTTGGGGGAAGAACACGTCATTTTTTCCCCTTTCTGTAGGCTTTTCTTCTTCCTCTCAAAGGTCTTCTTACTTGCAGTTATAAAACCATTAGTGGGGCACCTGCCCCTCACCCTGTTATTTCTCCTTCCCTGACTGTGACATTGAGAACTCTGTGGCTGGCGAAAGGCTTTGGCTGATAACCTCTTCCTGGGAAGAGAGTCTTGTCAGTACCTGAAGAGGATGGGGTCCCTGTCCACATTAGATTGTGACATACTCCACATTATCTCAGTGTCAGAGAGAGTCTCTTCTGAACCCTATGGATTCTGAAGTCCAGTTTGTGATTCTGACAATACCTACAGGCTGAGTTGTCTAGTGTATCTTCTGTTGCAGAAACAATGAGGCACAACGTGTTCCCCCATTGCTCATTTGGCTAATTTGACTGAAAAAGTTTGGAACAGGAAAGATGCACTTTCTTTCTAAAGTGCTTCATAACATGTCACAAGACAGCATGTTTGTGTCGATTTTTAAACATCGATACTCCCTAAGCACTTCTTTATCTTATTTGTGAGGTGGATGTATTTAGGGAGACATAATGAGATGACCAAAAAGGTTGGCTGTCCATCCATTTATTTATGCATTTACTTACTAAGAAATAATTATCGGGCTCCTATCATATACCAGGCACTCTTGTAGACACTAAAAAATAATTTTCGGGTTCCCACCTTATACGGAGGGGAACGATTTCTTCACCATTTTTGGTGGGAGTTGAGCAAGCATCCGAGAAATTTCCTTGAATGTGTGCACATACACGCACAAAGTGTCAATCCCAGTCCTTCGCAGATATTACCATTTTACCCCCAAAAGTGTTTACGGGGTCCAAGGACTTCGAACACTGAATTTAACGTCCCCAGGAGCCAGTATGAGCGACACAGCTGAGCAGCAAGCCGGGGCCCAGGACGAGGCAGGACCACCGGGCGCGTCCCCCGCCCAGCGCGGGGCGGGGCCGCGGACTCGCGTTCCCGGGGCGATGCTCGCGTCCGCCGGAACCCCCCAGGGGGCGCTCGCGCGGAGGTTTCCGAACTAGTATCTCGCGGGTTGCTGGGCGCATGGGTTTCGTCAGAAGGTGGAAATCTCTCTGAGAAGCTGCCATCTCCCCGCCACTCGCTCGGCTCCCCTACTCTCCCTTCCCTCCTCCCTGGCTCCTCGCAGCTCCCTGTCTTACCCCACTACCTTCTACTTTGTGAGTTAACTGAGAGCCTCGCTGCTGTCCCCAACATTTTCGTCTTTCCCCAGCCCCCATCACCAAGGATGGAGTCAGGGTTTCCGGAGAGACCAAACTCTCCTCCCAGCATCTGTTCCATCCGCTGTTTTTAAACTGGCCTCAGAGGACGAGGGGGAGGGAAGTCCCATCCCCACCCCCCCTGCCCTTATATCACTACACAACTACACCACCAACCACCTCCACTCCAAAGCCGGATTTTGCATCCTGGGGGTGGGACAGACCTGTCCCCGGGCTGAATTCTCTTTCTACTCTTCGAGGTTGGCACACCCAGGTAAGTAAATGCCAACTCTGCATTCCTGTGTTCTCGGGGCGCTAGGATTGCAAAGTGTGTTGGGGCTGCTGCGTAGTAAGACCAACTTTTGAGATGCACTGGTTTTCGCTCAGATTGGCTTGTTTATCATTGCTGTTGTTGTTTTGGTAACTGGCTACATGCATAGTCTTTCATGCAAGGGAACTTTGATCTCTTGCATCTTGCCTTCTGACATTCGCCCTGCTCGCTCAGGTAGGGTGGGGCTTGGGGAGAGGAGGTGGCGGCGGTGGGGTGGGGGGTATCGCGGTGTACCCGCGGAGTGTCCAGTCCTGGAAGTCCTGAAGGGGGTAGGGCAGTACTGTTACAGATATCCGGGAGGAGGAGGGGAGCAGAGTCCTGGCTGAAGTTGCAGCTTTCCCTCTGACAGTGAGAAAGCTCTGGGGAATTGTAGCTGTCTCCAATGGCTTCACCTGGCTGCCATGGGATTCCGCCTCTCAGCCTCCTTTCCAACCGCCTTTCCAACTGGTCCCAATAATATCTAATTGCGCCCAGGGCTATCGGGCTTAAAACGCATCAATAGGCTTGCAAGCCCCTTGATTCAACCAAGTTCCGTCGCACTCCTTCCTCTGTTAAGTAGCCTGGGAGAAAAGGGAGCCGGGGTAGCGCTGGAGGGACTACTGAAGCGCCAGCCACAGCCCACTGAATAGGTGTGGTACTACGGACGCCCGAGGATTGTTAGGGCGGAATCGAGGGAGGCGATTAGGAGGTGGCTCACGCCAAGTCAAGTGAGTATTGACAATCCTGTGGGGAGAAGGTGAAGGCTGAGAGTACTCTTAGGACCTTGCATACCTCCTTCCTCTTGAAGGAAGTGGGTGGGCTTTAAGGCTCCGGTTTTCATCCTGCCCTCCAGATCCGACCGCGCCCCCCGGTGGCCTTGCAAGACTGGCTTCCAGTCCCGTCACTTGCCAGGCTCCGGGAGAAATCGCCGGCTGCAGAGCTGGGGCAGAATGTTTGAAGTGCGCGCCATGGGGGTTCCGGAGGTGGAGGGGCGAAAGAAGAGAGAGGGGAGAGTGCCGCGGGAAACTTTACTAGAGAAATAACAGAACCCCCTTCCCGTCCTGCCCTAACTGACGCACTGATGCCCTAGGATTTCAGAGCCTTTTGGGAGAGTCTCTAGAGGCTCCTTTACACCCGTGTTCAAAACTGTGCAAAACCACTAGTCAAGGAACATGTATGAATACCTGGGGACGTGGACAACAGGGTAGGGATTGACAGGGGGAGAGGCGTGGAGCGGGGGAGGGCTGGGCGGAAGAGAGCAAAGGGGAAAAAATTGGGACAACTGTAATGGAACAACAATAAAATATTTATTAAAACATTTTTAAAAGCTGTGCAAATCCAGGTCTTCACCCTCTCACTGCTTTGCCAGGAATTTTTTAAAAGCATTGCTCTGCTTGTTCTTGGCTCACTTGGTTTTTGATTTCTTAAACAGCTTTTTTTTTTTTTTTGCTGTCCAAGGTACTGCAAAGTGTTCTGAAACGAAGACTAAACCCTGCTCTTTTGCGGAGAAAAACTACTTTAACTTCAAATGAAATATTCTTTTCTCCCCATTCCTTCTTTTTATTGCCCTCTCAGAAATTCCTCTTCTCAAACAACTTCCCCCTGTGAAAACCCCCAGCTTTCCCTAAGCTTAGGTGTTTTGAACCCAGGACGATGCTTTGTGGTTAGTATCCACTGGTTAAACTGCAGAGCACATCCCCCAAGAGCCACAGGGAGGCAACAACTTTTCTTATTTTATTTTATGCCCTTTAAGTTTAGGAAGGTCCCGTTTCTTTTCATTACCCAGCAGATAAGACAGAGCTCTGGATGGCTGTGGCTGCGATTAGATAACTTCTGATATTTCCATTTCCCGTGCTGAGCTGCTGCCTCTAGGTTCAATTCATTTTATTTGCCTGTCCGTTTTTAAAGAAAGACTGACAAAGTCGCTCTAGCAGATCAGGGGTCTGAGCTCAGAGTAGGTCAGAGGTCCTCTCCTGTAGGGAGGTGGGTACAATAGAAGGGTTGGCAAATGCAGGTAGGACACCCGTGTTCATAGTGGGTACTAATAAAGGCCAGATTCTTCTCATTTGTCTCTGATGGGAAGATTTAATGGTTTCACAGTATCAAACGCAAACCCCATCAAAACTAGGTCATTTCCCCCGGTCCTTACATAAAAGTATCAGTTCACAGCAGGAGTGGATGTTGAACCCTGGGCAGCTTTAAATGGTTGGGTGAGCAGAGCTTGCCTGTAATGGAATTGAGGGTCTGCCTGTGTGATCACGTGAGCGCTCTCGCTGGCCCAGACCTAGACCTCTGCTGCGAGTGGTCCGCCTCCTCCTTACGCTCCCAGCACACCTCGTTGGGAGCAGGCCTACGCGGTGTCCAGTGCGCGTCCCAGCACGGGACAACCGCTTTACTAGAGCTTCAGAATAGTTCTTTTAAAATAGTTGCCTTGAGGTTTGTGAGTGGTTTCTCAATTGTGTTTAAAAAGACTTCTGTTTCTCTCCAGCTATCTGGTGGTAGCAAAAGGGCATTCTGCTTAAATCATTGGGGGCCCCTTAAGGGACCCAGTTTTTAGAGCTTTTAATTAAAAGGTGTCTTGTGTTCAAGTGTTTCTTGACCTGCTTGTGGAGTTTTGACTTAAAAATACCCCATTTCAGTTAGTAGGAAGCAAAGATGTTACCTGTTTCTGGAGAAGTTTTATGTAGTATTCCAACAAACGGAAGCTTTGATTTTCCCGTCTTCACATTGCGTCCACCATCATGCCTGGGAACCTTAAGATCACACTGACTATCGGAACTCAGAGAAAAAGTGAGTGGTGGAATCTTTATTTTCATCTGCATTTGAATCTTTTATATGATTTGCACCATGCCTTGCTGTCTTCATTTTACACGCTCCATGAAATATGGCAGTCTGGACTATCACGGCCACCTTTCTTCGCATAAAGAAAGGGTTTTTCCATTTGGAAGTAAACATATTGGAGGAGAGCGGCTCGTGTTGTGCGTGTCAATGTCACGTGCTTTCACAGGGACCTGAATCCCAAACAGAGAATGAGAAGGGTTCCGATGGCATCAACTTGACTGATTGGGAGAAAGCCTAAGTCACTTCCTGAGTCTTTGTACTTTTTAATCAGGGTGTAGCCTGAGGATCTGTATTTCATGCATCTCGAAGAGAATAGGGGCTAACTTTGTTCTCTATGTTTGATCTTTCCATTTTTGCCTTGCTAATATTTTTTTAAACACCACAAAGCCCCTTTGGATCCATGTGGTAACTCTAAGTCGTATTTCCTAGGCAACCAGTAGGCAGTGTATTAGAATCACAAAATGTAAAGACAGAAAATTTTACACACACTTAAAAATGTCACATGGTTCAAGACCACCCTGTATGCATTAGAACTGACCTTGCAGCATAGAATGGAGTTGCATCGGACTCTACTTTTCTCCTGATTGAATGTAGATGATAAAGAACAGATTACAGGGCTTTAATGCTTTTTAGGATGTCCTAAAAATTCTGTAATAGTTTTTCTTCTGAGGCAAGCATGCTATGAAAATTAAGGGGCTGGAGTTACAAATCTATTTTTTGAGGGCTGTCAGGTGTTTATGTGAAGGTTGGTGGTGGGTCCGAAATTGGGCTGAATAAGTGGGTCAGGCAAGATGTACTGTCTTTTCTGTGTTACTTGTAAAAGACAATGTATAGTAAAGCCTCAATCAGCATTAAATTCAACAAGTGGATATCTGATAAAACTTGTGATTACACAATATTTTCAGTCTTTTCTTTACCGGAAACCTCCTTTGAGATGTGGGAGCTTTCTGTTTACTAAATGTTTATGCTGTACAGTATGTTTTCCTTAAGTTGGCAAATTCCAGGAAGCCCTTTATTTGGCTGCTGTATTCTTGGGAAAGCCTCTTGAGAACCTCTAGCTTTCAGCTCAGTAAATACTGAAGACCTGAAGGCAAGTCTTGAAAAGCTGACAGTGATAAGGGTGACTTACTTGGGAAGGTTCATTCCAGCCCTCCGGTGTTAGTGCGCTCCTAGGAGCCCCTCTAGGCTGGCCTGTGGGGCGCTCATCTCTGCACTGTGAACAACTTTATCACTTTGAATCTATGACTCTCAGAGCTGGGAGAGAGCTCGGAGGTGATGTATCGACTCTAGCTGTTTAATTTGGCAGATGTGGAAAGTAGACCTCAGAGAGGTGGCTTGCTGAAGATCAGGGGACTCATTCAACAACCCTCTTGATTACTCCTCTCATAAAGAGACCGAAGTTCCCTGGAGATAATTACTGTGGTGGCGCCAATCTGTGGCGCCACATGGGCTGACAGTCTTTCCTGAGGTGGGGGTAGTGGGGAGGGGGGTGGGGGGGCTCCCACCTCTATCCTGGTGGTCGGAGGAGCTGGCCTGGGACTTATTACATTGCTGTCTCTAGGAGCCAGTGTAATACTTACCCGATAGATATGATTAAATTTGTACAAAGTCATTGTCTGCGGCCATCCGTGTTAATGTGCATGTTTTATGAAGAATTGCTCATGCCGTCCTCGCTTTCTATTTTAAATGTCACAACCCAGTCAATAAAGTAAACAAAGAGATTTTATGAGTGTTTACAGTTGTAGGGACCCACGGGAGAATGTTTTATTCTGTTTGAAATAAAAGGTCCATGCAAAAAGAACAGACTTTTCTGAAACGTTGCTTTTCTGTCGCTGGTGCAGAACAGAACATTTCCAACTTCATATCTCTTATTATTTGGAAAGCTAGAGACCGTTCTTGGAAACATCCGGGGGAAAATACAGTATTTCAGGTTAATTCTAGTAACCTTCTCAGGTTTAAGGTGTATTGACCAAAAGACCTTCCTTATTCAAGAGATCACAAAGCTCTGTAGGGAAAATTCATTTTGCTTTGAGGGAGAGGAGGAACAAAATCAAGCTGGCCGGGGTCAAAGACCTAGGCAGCCCAAGAGGCTGGTGAGAAAAGAGGGAAGCCAGGGAGCGAGTCAGAATTAGAGTAGATGATCGCTAGAGGGCGCCGGAGCACCGGCGGAGCCCACCTCCCGGGAACCAAGAGCTGGACTTCCAGGCTCAGAGATGGGGTTTGAGAGAACCCCAAAAAGGTGCTCAGGAGTGAGACATTGATTTGTGTGGCACCGCTCACTCTCCACCCCAAATTGCCTCACTGCAGAGAGGTGGCAAAGGTTTTGCTTTGAGCATCTGGTGGGGATCTTCCAGCTCCTGCTTGGGTGCCTAGTGGCTGGTCAACCTGTCCCCCCACACCCCCACCCTGTTCTCAGGGTTTTGTCTGGCAGCCTGGAGTCCTGCTGCCCTGGGTTTCCCTGGAGGCAGAACTTGTGATCCAGAAATACCTGGTTTGAATCTTGGGTTTACAGTTTTCAAGCTGCAGGTCTTTGAGTGAATTACTTCACCTGCATGAGTGTTAGAATCTGTGAAATGGGACCAGTAATGACTGGTGGAGTGTTTAAAGTGTTTGGGATTCTAGTGGACAGGCAAACGCTAGTGCCTGTGCCCTTTCTTGAGAGTTCGCTCGGAACTCCTTCCATTCCTTCCCATCTGAGCCTCTTTCTTCTGTCTCCACATCTATCCCCACCACCCCCTCAGCAGAAGGGTCTCATTTGTCCATCTATTGAAATAACCGAGCACAGCCTTTATGCCAAAAGCTACGTTAGGCACTGGGGATAAACTTGAAGTTCATGTCTTTTGAAGCTGCAGGCTTGAGGGGCAGACAGGTGCATGAAGAATCATGGTAAGTATGAGGAGAGAGATGAACAAATGATGTGGGTAGGACATACCAGAGTCGTTTGCTTTGTCTCAAAGAGCCTGGAAAATGGTCCAAGTCCTTTACACTCAGGTGTTTTTTCGTCTCCCTGTGTTTCAAGGGGCAGGGTCTATGGAGGGGAATTCTGAGGGAGAAGAAAGGGCAGAAGAATCTCACTCAGCATGTAATTTGGATTTTATGTGAATTTAATGGTGCTAATAGAAGTTTTTCAACCCAGTCAGCTTGTGCCACAGCCTGGTGTGCACTAATTTCATCAGGAACAAAAGATAAATGCCTGTCTAATTGACTTAATCCATGTAAACAGGAAAGTAATTTTTATTTTTTTAATTGTTTTAATTTTATTTATTTTTTAAACTTTTATTTTCCTTTCCCTGTCACCATTTATCCCCCCTTCCCCTCTTCCACCTCCACCCACCCCTCCCCCCACAATCATCACACTGTTGTCTGTGTTCGTGAGGAAACAGAATAGAAATATAACAGCAACCAAACCCTTGCCACTAAGTGGTAGGTCTGGAAAACCTACATAAGGATTCCGTTTTTATGATATTGAAAGATGTATTCAATGCCAGTATGAACAAAAATGAAAAATAATAAGGGCAGTTGAGTGAGCGAAAGAAACACTTTATTGTCACCATTAAAGTGACAGAAAAGGTTTAATTTTTGTTTTTTTAGTAGGCACTGCAGGTACCGGGATACCTGATTTGATGTCTTTGTTGTATTTTGTGCAGTTGTTTCCACAATAAGTTAGAGACAAAAATTTCAGTGACAAAATGCAAGAGTCAAGGAGGTTTGTGCCTGTGATCATGTTGAGGTGAACCGGGGGATGGGCACTGTGGGCCATGCGTGTTCATTTTATCTGCCCAGGCAGATGGAAAAACTCCTGGGAAGCCCTGGTGGGCCTTCTTTTGCGGGGTGCCCCTTCCATCCGGTGACGTGGTTGGTTGGTTGCTGGAGGAAAGGCCTGATCAGGGGGAAGGGGTGGAGAGAGTCGATGTTCGGGACAGCTAATAACCTTCCTCACAGCTCCTGGCCTGACTGAAGTTGAAAGAGACAGGAAAATACGTGTTTGTTGTGGAATCAGAGACTGTGAGAGCTGGACAATCACGTGCAATGAGGCCCTTCCCATTTTCCAGATGAGGAGGCGGAGGCCTGGCAGGTGAAATCACCACCGAAGCTGGTCGGGGGTGCTCGGGTCCTTCATGAGAGCCGGCCTGTCCCTGTTCTGTTCACTGCTGAACCCCCCGCAGGGCCAGGCATCTCATGGCTCCTCAGAAAATCTTGGCTGACTTCATGAATGGTACTCTTTCTTCCTTCCTCACTCTTATTCGGGAATGTGCCCAGAATCCCCAGATTGTGATGCAGTTTGATAATGACAAATAAATATTTGTCAGATTTTGTTATGACTTGGTTCAAATCCTGGCTCTGCCACTCAGTAGCTGTTTGGCTTTGGGAAAATTACCAAACCTCTCTGAGCCTTATTTCCTCATCCATACAAAGGGGATAAAGCTATATAAGGTAGCAGACGACCTGCATCCTGGGTGTACACTCGGGTTGGCTTTCCTTGCTCTCCCATTCCTGCTCTCTGTTCTTCCCAGTGGATTTAAAGGTGGATATAGGACTTTTTAAAACGTGTTTTTATTTATTTATCTTGCAGAAGAAATAAAATCATGGCGCTAAGCATAAACACATACCCAATTACTGCAAATATATATTCTATGGATTAGACACTATTAGCCCCATTTTTTAAATAATTGGGTCAATACCCAAGCAATAGCAATGGAGGAGGACGAGGTCTCAAATCTAGGGTGTCTCTACCCAAAATCTAAGACAAGGGTGTTTTTCTCAAATCCGTGTTTCATATAATCTTTGTTTCTTATCCAGTTTTGTACGTGTGCTTCCCTTGAGAAGGCTCAGATCCAACTTTGTTCACCGGCCCTGAAGGCCTGGCTGTGCCCTGGCCCCTGCATTGTAACATCACTGGGGATGGGCGTGCCCCCTCCCCAGGCGCAATGCACGCTTCTCTGGGTAGCGGCTGTCTCGTGTACTTCTTGCTGGAACTCCAGAGTGCCTGGACCCTTTGTTACCCCGTGTGTGCGCCCATTCCCTTAGTGTATGTCCTGCATTCAGGCCACGTTTGTAGGTGGCTACCATGTACATTCAACTTAGTCAAAGTCAACTCTATACCCTCTCTCATGTATTAACAGTACTCATATTTCAATTGTTTGCTCTATATTATATAATCTAAGTTAATGTGTGAAGTCGTACAGATATATTACCGTACAACATTGTGTATGTAATGCAATATATTTTGTACTTGATGAAAAATTGATGGGATTTTTTTCAAGGACTTATTATGGGAGGTTTCGTTTATGCATTAACTTTGAATCATAGTCCCTATCTAAAATGTTTATTTGCGAGCCTCTTCTCTGTGCTGTATATAGATAGGTAGAATCATAGTGAAGGGCCTACATGTCGAGTCAGGCATTCCTGGGTTTGAATCCCCTCTGTTTTATCTCTTGAAGCTCACTTTCTACAGATGGAAAATGAGAATAATGATAGTCCTGTGCCCGGGGAAAGCTGTGAGCCTCGAAAGAACCAGTGCACATCTCTAGCATCCAAGTGCCCCTCTTATTGCGGGCACATGGGAATTACTCAGATTGCAACTGTTATTGGCTGGTGGCATCCCTCAAAGGTTAGAACTCATGAGTAATTTCCCTAATGGTAGTGGTTTGCTGTGTTGCCAGTGAGTTGTGAAAACTAGGAATCAGCAATCCAATGTACACTTTCCGTAGGTACTGACACAGCCATTTACCTTCCTCCTCTCTCCTCCCCCACTTCTGCTCCCACCCACAAATTTTATGTGTAGCCACAAAGATTGCTCAAGGGTTATGCTGGGGTTTCTCTCAGAGAGAACTGGCTGTGTTCCTGCAGCTTCCGGTTTTATTTTAAATGCAAAGTATGTTTAGCACTGGACCCCAGATACAGAGCCAGAATACAGAATTAGTCACTCCGCCCTGCAAGGCTCACAAAAGACATTTATTGTATTAGACTTTCTGAATCTCCTACTTTCGTCCAAAAAAGACCCCAGGCAGTCAGCAATAGAGAACATATTGTGTCCTTTCTGCTATCAAAATCCAAAATGCTGCCAGCACAAAGTACTTTTTTCAGGGAGACCCCATGCATATCTTAAAGCCATGGTTCTTGAGCACAAATTAGAATCTCCTGGTGGGCTTGTTCCCACGCAGACTGCTGGGCCCCAACTCTGATTCGGTGGGTCTGGTGTCGGAGCCAGATGATTTGTAGCTGTGACAATTTTTGTTAGTTTGGGGACCACACTTGGGGAACCACCGCCTTAAGCATGCACTTTATGTAGGTAAACTGTGCATGTTCTCTGCTGTGTGGTTCACCTGACAACATGAGTGGTGAAGAAAGGCATCTGACATTTACTGAGCACCTGTGACATGTGACATTTGCCATGTGCCGGGAACCTTGCCGGGCCCTTTACGCATACATTGTATTTAAGCCTCACCGTCACCTAGCCAGTCAACTCGTAATTATTTATCGAGACCGTGTTATATATCATGGAATGGGCTGTGCTCGGCTTTGGAATGAACAGAATGAACACTATAGACATAATCCCGACCTCCTGGATATTATATTTCGGTAGAGAAGCATGCTTGAGCACATTAGTTGGATCTGTAGAAAATGGAAGATCAGAGAGGCTAAGTAACTTGGCTAGGGTTACGCAGCTAGTGTGAGACTGGAGACAAGATGAGCTTAAACACCATTTTACTTCCACTAAACCAGAGGTTCTCAGACATTTTGGGCTCAGGGCCCCTTTATACTTTCAAAAAGTATTAAAAACCCATAAAGCACTTTTGTTTATTCAGATTAAATCTGTCAACACTTACTGTATTAGGACTTACAACAGAGCAGGCCACCCTTTGAGAACGGCGGCATCAAACCATCCTGCACGCAGCGCCTCCGCTCAGATTCCGAACTCTTAATTTGTCTTAACAACTCTTACAACCATAGGACCTCATCTTATGGGATCTTACAGCCATAACTGCTCATCTGCCCCAAGACATTTTTTTTTTGAACACGAGGGTCTCTCTTAAGCCTTAGCTTATATTTCTCGTGATGGCAACTTCCCTACAGAAAGGCTGACCTGCTCTGGAGTTGCCTCTTTTGTATCTGTACTTGTATGGATGTATGTATTTATGTGTATTTTCCTTTATGATAAGGAAAAGCAACAGTTAACTTGCCAATTCCAGAATAAACTAAGGTGTGGTGGCTTTGCTATTCTTGGATCTCTATCGCAGCCGAGGGCATTGAAAAAAATCCAGGTTATGGAAGTCTGCATGTGACGTGCGCTGCCTTCAGGGTTCCTCGGGGCACGCGACCTGGAAAGGGAAGCCCGAGCGTGCTGAGGGATTGCTCCGCGGCCTCGCAGCGGGAAGAGCCCTAGAGGCACAATTGGACCGAGGGCTTGCAGCTTTTATGCAACGCTGCCAGCTGAACTGAGTTTAATCGTGGGCTAACGACCGAAAAACTGCCCTTTCCCATCATTTTTATTCATTATCTAATGGGAATGGAAAGTCCTGGTAGATATTTTCCTTTGGTGTGTAATGGTCCGTGGTTGCTCCGACGCTGATGCTCTGGCTGACTCTGAATGCTTTATGCTGTCATTAAGTTTTATTGAGTAAAACCAAGCGAATCGGAGCTGACATAACTCAGTGTGGTTCTCGACAGATGATCAATGAATTCAAATCGCCTTTTATCTTTACAGAGACCAGTGGACTAAGGGGGAAGCTGCAGCGAGGGCAGTGTGGTTATTTAGAGGTAACGGGTCCTTGGGGGAGAAGTTAGAGGGACTCTGCCAGGCATCTGACTATTCGATCTTCTCGACACTAAACATCTGGATCACTGGTTCATGGAGAAACTTTGAAAATGTTTATCCAGATGTTTGGTGTCACATAGCACATCCCATAGCCAAAGCCACCCAACCAAGACCGTGTGATGCTAGATGATCATTTGTCATCGTCCTTGAAAGCTGACATTTGACTTGGAGCATCTCCATCTCTGTTGGTTGACCCGAGGCAGCATGGGTGTCTTCACACAGCGTCTCTGGGTACAGGGCACATTTTGCGAGGTGATTATAACTTTTTGGAGGAAATGCCTTTCTGGAAAGAAGCCCTTGTAGGCGGGCCTAAGGCATAACTTGAATCGCCTTTTCACCTTCACATCAAAGGGGAGTCTGAGAGATATCTCCCGGGAACACTTTCAGCCAGGTTTCTTGAGCAATTTTCCAGTTGTGAGCTTTTGCCCAGAATCCTCAGATTTTGACTCAATGGGCTCCTGTAAGCAATGTGCACTCTCACTCTACGTGATGAACCCTGTTGGTTTTGCAGATTGCCAGGGCCGCTTTGGAGAACCCCTTTCTCTAAAGTGGGCACAAACAGGAAGGGAGCTGGGCTACCTGTTTCTCTCCCATCCACCCTGCCCAGGTGATGGGCTCCGGGAAGATCAGGCCTGCTTACTGGCCAGCCCTTCCTACCTGCCCTGTGTCTGCCTTGCTGAATAAGCTAAGCAGCCCCACTTAGAATTGCCTCCAGCAGGAATGGGTGAGAGTTATTTTCTGTGGTGATAGAACGATGATGGAATCTACCTAATATCATGGGAACATCATCTTCCCCAAGCTGGGGAGATATAATATTCAATGAGGGAGACTCAGTGCTTTGTTACTTAGATGGAAACTTCTATCTTTGCTGACATGGGCAGAGATGGTTCTATTTCTGATTCCCCCTCTCTGTGTTGTATGAGTAATCAGAATAGCTGGTTATAAAGTTCACTCTCTAAACTCCTTGCTTCCTTTTTCCATTTTTTTAAAAATATATATTAACTTCAATGAATCTAAGGGAGGTTTGAAGTGAGCTAAGACCCGTTTAAGGCAAACTTGAGATCTGCCGCCCAAAGAGGTCATTGTCAAATGAGATCCACTAGGGCAGGGGTCAGCAGAATACAGCCCATGGGTCAGGTCCAACATGCAGACGTTCTTTTGGAAACAGAGTTTAATTGGAGTATAGTCACACCTCTCACTGCCTGTAGCTGCTTTCACATGATAATGGCAGAGCTGACTGGTCATGACAGAGACTGTGTGGCCCACAAAGCCCGTTGTCCTTGCCTTTTTTTTTTTTTTAAGATTTTATTTTACTTTTAGAGAGAGGGGAAGGGAGGGAGAAAGAGAGGGAGAGAAACATCCATGTGCAAGAACTTCATCCATCAGTTGCCACCCGTGTGCCCCCAACTGGGGGCCTGGCCCACAACCCAGGCCTGTGCCCTCACTGGCGACCTTTGGGTTCGTAGGCCAGCAGTACTCAATCCACTGAGCCACACCGCCAGGGCGTATTCTTGCTTTTTGTAGAAAACGTTTGCCCGCACCTGTACTTGAGGCGTATCTCTGTCTGCCCATCTCCAGGTCGGAGATCCAAGGGAATGTTATTCTGAAATATGAACTATGGACCTAATATCTAACTGATAACATTTTGTTGCTATGCATTGTGAGGATCTTGTACACGGCAGGTGCTTGTAGGATGAATGACTATGCATTTTGACATTCATGGGCTGGGTTTTATTTCCCCTTTTATAAAATCAAGGTGTCTGATTTGATGTCTAAGGATCCTTCTTACACGTCTATTCTGCATAGTATTAGAAAGAGAGGAGATAAAACAGGCTTGGTGTCTTGCACCCCGGTCTGCCAAAGTAACAGCCACAGCCTCTTGGGTCACCATCAGTCATCTTCACTTAGCATCAGCGGGAATTATTAGGCAGGGTCAGAAAGCATGACCATCTGCTGTCCCAGTGATGTCAAGTGTCTTACGTGGAGAGAAACAAAAGGATTTAAGAGTTGCGAGCATCCAAATTTTGCTTAATGCTTGTTCTGAGTTGCTTGATGGAGATGAGCTGGAAGAACACATTGTGTGGCTCTTGGCAGAGTCTTGGTCACGTGCCAGATGTGCCTGAGGTCCCTTTGCTCGTGCGCTGAAATCATATGTGAAAATCACACTTCCACTAGCTTCCAAATCTACGGTGCAGGCAGGGGGACAGCTATTGCTTGATTACTTGACTGGGGAATGGGAGGAGGGAGAGGTGATGGCAATCTGGCTCTTTGTGTCCTCTGCCCCCTGGGGAGAAGTATGACGCATGTCACCCTAAGAGAAAGGCTCGTGTGCTGTGGTGTGATTTGGGTAGCGGACTCCTGATTTAAAGCATATGCTGTGCTCCTCTTTAGTCACTGGAGTTCCCATGGTCCTCTCTCCTGAAAAAAAAAAATAGCCAGGGTTTCCATCTGTTCAGATCCACATATTTGACCATGGGGTTATCATTTATTAATTCATGCATTTGGGAGGGTGGCACGCTGCCTCTGCTGAGATGTGAGCAGAGCCTCAGCCTCTGCGTCCTCATCCCAGGCTGCGCCCGGGCTTTCCTCTCAGGCACTCCAGCCTCCCAAGCGCTGGGGTTCCGATGGAGCAGCCCTGCCTGCCTCCCATCTGGTAAGTGACTTACTCACTGGGGCAGGTCAGACAGCTGAAAGCCAGCAGGACCCTGAGCAGCCCCGGGCTGGACAGGGGAAAGGCTCAGGCACAAGCTTTCGGCTTCCACGTGCAGGGGCCAGACCACTTTCTCCTCTTGGGGAAGACAAGGGTAGAAGGAACGGGACCGGACCGACAGTAGCAAGATACAGTTGGTGCCACATTCTGACCCTTGTCCCTCTAAGCTCCACGGGTGGAGGGTGTGGTGCATGGACAGACTGCCTAGTTCTCCTGGTTGAGGAGCAGAATTTGTTACTTTCTAGGCTTTTAGTTTCTGAGAACTCTTAACACTTAGAACCTCCGAAAGCCATTAGTCTTAGGACTGGAGGCAGAGCGATTGCTTTGTGATCTGCTGAGGCATGGCTGGTGCTGCAGCTCAGTAAAGTGGCGTCACTGTCTTAACTGAGAGCATCAAGGCAAATGTTCCTGAATCCTCAGTTTCACGCTGGTTGCCGCTACCGTTCAGTTTTTTCATGCGACTGGACAGATCATACGGAGATCACTGTAAACCTTCCTTATTCCTTTACGTATGCATCTTCATATGCCCCGATTAATATATATTTCCCTTCACTCACCAAATCTGTGTTTCTGCTGCATTGAGTTATAGACTGGTGCAATACCGCGCCTATTACTCTGAATCAAATTTATTTAAATCCTTCATCTAAAACGCAACAGTGATCTGAATTATTTCAGTTACTCCTGACCCAGGGCTTAGAAGATTTCATGTGCAATCAAGGCAAAGTCTTAGTGTAGAAGTTCCTTTTAGGAAAAGAGGGCACCATTTCTGCAGCTTGGAAGTAAAATTCGTAGAACTGGACATGATGTAGAACTTTAACACACTTTCTCGCTGTCCTATTTGTAAATGTTGATCCTGGCACCGAGAACCTCAGAGCTTTTTCTATTTTCTTGTTTCACAACTCCTTAGGAACGCGCAGAAGGAAAGGTAACAAAGGACAATCTTTTCAAGATAAAGCATGATTTATAAAGGCGACAGCCACGCCATATGTGAACAGTGATTAACAGCTGCAGAGTCTGCTAGCGGCTCTTTAAAAATAAAGTGATAAAGCAGATTTTCCCATTATTTCATGTTTCGGTGCTTGCTCAAGTGCATCGCCCTGATTTTTCTCGGCTTCATTTTATTCTGTAGCAATCGAATCACTCTTCATGTCCCAGCAGTGCTATATCAGGGCTTACTTAAATACTTCACACAGATCCTTGGTTATTCTCCCAGCAGCATTTTAAGTTTCAAGACAATGATTTGGTGTATTAAGACCGCAACCTCCTTAAAAACTGCTCATCCTTTTTTTTTTTTTTTTAAGAGTGCGTTTGGATGGACCGAAGGGAGTGCATTTCCAAGGCTTATTCATTTGGAATTGGTTCACTTTAATTTAGAGCTGGGATGGCAGTGGGCATGTGGTTAATGAAGTGCCACAACTTTAAATGGCTTTCCCTTGCCATTACTGACAGGTACGGTCTGCAGCGCTGGTGCAGACAGACAGACAGACTGATGGGCACAAAGACTGGTTTATCTCTGAGATATGGGGTGGAAGGGGAAGAGCTCCTAAATTAAAAATTGTCACCTTAGAGAAATAGATTAATTGTAGGAAGTGCATTTTCATGAAATTCAGTTGTCTTTGGCAAATTAACCAAGCCGTCTTTTCCTGATTGATAAACCCCTGACAACTTGCCTTGTATTGGGTGGTAGTTTTAATCTTGCTTGGATCACAGTTTCCTTGGGGAATCTACTGAAAGCTGTGGACTCTCTCACCTGAAAAGTGAACATAACCTATAGATAGAAGTCTGCATATAATTTCAGGGGTTTACGGACCTGCCTGAGACATAGACCTCCTTTTCCCATCAAGAGCCCCTTCATTGTATATTCAATGGATGTGTTCTCCTTGGCAGACTCCTTTAAAACAATATGTGCATTAATGTTCATGATGCTGTAGCATTTCTGTTAGAGGGAAAAGGGAACAGTAGAGCTGGAGGCATCTTGAGAAGCCTGGGGCTGCCTGGGATCTTTTATGGAGGTTACCACAAAGAGCTGTGCACTCGCCAAGGAAGATTTAGGCTGCAACCTTCCTGTGTTGCCTGGGCACACTCTGAATTGAGTGTCTGGGTCCTGGGTGGGGGGGTGGATGGAGGAGGCAGGTGGAGGAGGGATGATGGCCGTGCCTCAGGGGGTTGACAGAGAGGGTGGCCTGGCTGTGTGCCAGTGAGTATCCTCAAAGGCACTCCTCTGCCTCCACCCCATGGAGCCCCAGAGCCCCGATTCCCTGATGGGCTGCCCAGGATGTGGGTGGACTGAGTGGGTCATGTGATGCCTTGGCACAAATAAGAGAAGGCCTCCCACTGCAACTCCTGGTGGAGGGCCAGTGGTGCCTCAGGCTTATGCCCAGACGTCCTCCAGAGCTCTGAGTCCTGGGCCATGAAATGCACCCTTCCTGGGGCTGACTTGCCAGGATTGGTGACGCTGTACTGGCAGGAGATGGTGGGTGCTGACCAGTGAAGCAGATCAGCATTGGAAGTGGTTCACACACAGCTTTCTGCAGGTGCACCGACAAGCCTGGAACCAGGTGCTGGGTGGCCTGTAAGGCATCAAGAGCTATTTTGGAAATAGAAAGGGAACAAATATAAAAATGGAAGATCCAGAAGTACAAGGGTAAGTCTTGTCCTGCATTCCAGCCTTGCCCTTCTTTTTCAACCTCACTTCTTCTTCTTCCCACTCTTCTCTTTCTTTCCGCTTTTCCTTCCAACCTTCCTTTCTTCCAGTCTTCTCTCCTCCTCCCACCCTCTCTCCCTCCCTCCTTCCTGCCTTTTCTCTCCCCTCCTCATTTTTTTCCTTTTTATTACTTCCATTAATCTTTCCTTCCATCTATTCTTTCTTTCCTTACATCTGTCTTTCAATTCAGCAGACATTTTTAGGTGTCCCCCGGGTGCACTTTGTCCTTTTCATTCCTTCTCCGTCACAACGCGTCTACCTTCATGCTCTGCAGCACATTTTGGTTCTGTTACCTTCCCTCTGCTCCTTCTTCCTTAATTGACTAGCATATATTGAACACCTACCTGTGCCATTTACTGCCTCATAAGAAAGCTAAAACAATGATGGATTTTGCTTTCAGGAAGGCTAAAGTCAAATTTAGGAATCAAAATACAAGTATGTGAAGAGCCAAATAATAGTGTAATTGTTACATGATGTCGCAAAACAAAAAAGTGAGACCATGCAGGACGGTGTGAGCCTTATTGCTACAGGAGGGGAATGAGACCCCTTTTGAGCTCAGAGAACGGAACAATTTTTGGTGGGGTGGTTGGGTCTGGGAAAGTCCTATAAAGAAGGAATATACACTGGGGTTTCAAATAGGATTTTAATACTTGGAGAGGAGAGGAAATTTCAGTCTAGGAAGTGGGACTGATATAAGTAAAAACTCAGTGATGTGGGTCTTTGCGGTTGCTGTTGTTGCCTTTGTTTTCCATGGGAAAGTTCCAGGGGAGCCTGTTTTCCCCTTTTAGGGCTCCTTTATCTTCTCCTCTTCTCCCTGGCACCAACATGTCATCTCTAGTTTCTGGATTTCTCCCCCAAGTGCCATTTGTCTTCAGCCGGTGAGGGCTCAGGGGAATCGTCTCGTCCATCTCAGACCCTACCTTGATCAGCAGTCACTTTATGCTGCATGTAAAAGCTGCTTAGAATGGGTGTCTGAATTGAAGAGGAGGCATTGTACCGTAATTCCTGGCTCCGTGGTTGAAATTTCAACCGTTCATTGTTGTCAGCTCTTGGTGAGCCAAAGCACTGCCTTTGGGTCTAGTGGTCCGATGTGCCAGAGGTCAGAGAGCCTTGAAGTCAAGGATTCCAGCTGGAATTCCTGGTATGGCTGGTTTCATATGATTGAGTCCAATCCAAGATGTAATGCCTGGCATGTCTTTGGATTTTTGTTTTCTTTTTATTGCGGCAGATCAGGGTTGAAAGGATCTTGGAGATCACCTTGCCTTTCATATAGTCCAGTCCCACAGGTCAGGCAAGGAACGCTCCCACTTTCTGGCTCACCACATGTGCATTTAATGTGTGTGCTTGGATGTTTTCATAGTAGATGTGTGTTATGAGCTGAAACCAATTTATATTATTTAGTTCTGGCTTCCCCAATTCATGAAGGGATATTTTCTTTTCAGGTGTCTGATCGGCCCTATCCGAGGCTGACATCTGGGCATTTTCTGGCAGGGACTTGAATGGATACCTTGTGATGATGGCCTAGCATGGGAAGCTGGATAATTCTGTTTATTCCCTCTGAGGCTGGCATTTCCCTGAGACTTTCCCATCCGATCCTTCTGAAGGCCCATCCTCATCGGCAGTGTCGCTTGGGAGGTACAGGGTAGCTGGGGTCCCCTCCGCTTGTGGCCTTTGGATTTTTGCCCTTAACTAAAGGAAATAATCCCTTTACCAAATATTTGCTGGCTGCTCAGAGTAGAAATGTTCTCAGTGGTACATTATGACTGATTATTGAAGAGCTCACCTTCAGGCACCATGTATATCTCGTGTGTGTGTTTGTGAGGGAGGGGAGTTAGAACAAATGATTCCTTTTCTTTCCAAGGACAGTGTGGTGATGCTTAGGGTCCACTTGATCTTTCCTTCCCCTTCTTCATCAGGTGAAACCTGGTTTGAGGGATTACTGTGCTGCAGAAAGGAAGGGGGCAGGTGGTCCCAGCAGTAAATGGGAGCCTCACTGCAAGCTGTCCTAGACAGACATCACCAAAAGGCAACTTGGACATTTTTTATTCACACACATTATAAAGAAGGAAAACCTGAGTCCAGAGAGGAGAAGTGGTCTGGGCCAGAGCGATGCAGCAGATTAAAGATAAACCTTGATCTGAGTACAGGTCTCTGATGCTTGAAAATAATTTGAGTTACAGGATCTTTGCGTCCTGTTATAAAAATATGTTAGCCAAAGAAACCAAGATAAATAAATATTTCATCAGCAAATAAGTCAAACAGTTTTATTCCACATTTTATTAGGAGTGATTTTAAATAAGTGTTTTGTGAAAGACAGAAACCAAGAACATAATCCAGTACATTCAATAGAAGTGGGTTCTTCCCCGGGTACCACGGGGTCCACTCCCTTGTAATTAGACTACATTTCCTATTCCCAAATGCCAATGTTGGGCAAGAAAAAGAGGGATTAAAATAGCTTCTGAATTGAAAACATTTTAAGAAAAGAAAAGTAAAAATAAAAATAAGCTGGGAACCAGGGAAGGAAAAACCAAGTGGTCTGATGAGCAAAGCCGTCATTTCAGCCTCTGCTTAACAGTGTGCCTGTCTCCTCCTCTTCCTCAGTTGCCCTGGCCTTTCCCCCAACCCCTGGGAAATTCAGAATGCCTGACCCCTGCGCTCTGTGGGAGGAAGATTGGGGAGAATGGGGTGGAGGGTTGCTCTGGGGCTATTTTCTCTACCCTGTCCACTTAGGGAAGGCTCTGAAAATGCCCAGAGAGCACCGTTCTCCCCTGTAGATGTATTTCCAGGGCCTTCCAGTCTGAGGCTATTGGAAAAGGGGCTTTCTTTACAGAGCTGCCCAAGTCTTCTTGAAATTCTTAGAGTTTGGCTCACCTTCGAGAGCCCTCAGGATGGTACGGCATGCCCAACCCAGGAGAGAGTGGGGCAGAACGAGTTTGCTGGCAACTGAGCACAGTTTGGCTTAGCTTCAACTCAGGCCTCACCCTTTTTTTCCCATTACTCAGAGTCACTGCTGTCATTAACCCCAAACATTTATTGGTCACTATATAGGTTGCGTTATTAGAAGCACATTGTCCATAGACGTTAAGAGCACTGGCTCTGGCATTGGGATACCTGGGTTCAAATCTGGGCTCCGCCACTTTTAGCCACATAATTTGGGGCAAGTTACTCTACCTTTCTGTGTCCCAGTCCCATTGTTTGTCAATATAGAACGATAATAATGACAGGTCCCAGCTCACAGGCTGTTGTGTACTTTTGGTGTCCTGGGAAAATATAATGGAGTCCAGTTTGCAGAATCTTATATACCAGTGTATTAATCTCCTGATGCCCAGACAGGCACCCTGAGAATTAGCATCTGGGACGTACCTTAGAATGAAGCATCCGTGTTCCAGACAAGTCCTTTCTCTGACTGCAGGATACCAAGCTTCTCTGTTTAATCCTCTTTTCAGCTTGATGACAGTCAAGGGTAGGATCAGAAGAAGGATTTCCCACCATTGTCATCTTGGCTCCTGATTTCTATCTGACCAGGAGCATTACCTCTAGTGGGCTTTCACCGCATATGCCAAAGACCTGAATGGAGCTCAGGTTCTGCCTACCTCATGCCCACCTGGAGCAGGGGTCAGCACACCGTGGCGGATGAGCCTAATCTAGCCTACCACAGTTTTGTCTTGTTAATAAATAAAGCTTTATTGGAACACAGCTACACCCATGAATTTACATATTTTCTGTGGCTACTTTTGTGCTACAATGGTAGAGTTGAGTACTTGTGACAGAGACCATGTGGCCTACAAAACCCAGGAAAGGCGCCATCTGGCCCTCTATAGAAAAAGCCTACTGATCCCTGACCTACGAGGGGGAAGTCCACCCAGTGCAGTATAGGGAAGCGGAGGTCACCAGCTAGTTCTACAGGTAGGGAAATTCAGGATAAAAAGAAGGTGAGTGTAAGAAAGTGGCCTATAGACCAAGGGGGACTAAGTAGTAAAGAACTGTTTTGATACGGGCTGCTGTTGCTTAAGCTGGAGTATGTAAGAACTCCTCTAATTTTAACTGAAGTCACCCCTAATAATTTGCCATGTCTTTCTTATCACAAGAGTCATATGTAATACTCCAGTGATGAGAAACTTAATGGGTTTCTTTGACCTGATCCCATTTTCCCATAGCTGTGCTGTGTTGGCTGTTACAGCTTTAAAACCGAACCATCCTTTGGGATATGACCTCACATTTTTAAGTGTTCATTCTGAACTGAGGGATTATTAGATTCTCATTCCCCAGAGCCCCCTTGCTCCTTTGAATGTGTTGAGTTCTTCTGGGCCACCAGCTATGTGTGAAATATCTCCAAGGGGCCCACCCACCCAGGTAGTCTCTTTCTCCTTTCTGTCATTAAAGGTACCACAAGGAAGACAGTGGGTGAAATTCAGGCTTTTTCACCAATGCATCTTGCTTTATGAGGACAGCAGAGAGTTCAGGAGCCACTCATTTTCTGTGAGTAACTGACACCATCTCTACTAAGAGCCTGTCAGTCTCATCTCAACTCTGTGAGAACTCATCTTTGTGATTTTGAACTCATCCTTCCCCAGAGTTTCTGCACAGGATTGCTTGGGGCACAGCAAAGCCTTGTCTGGTGGCTCGAGATTTGGGCCACTTTCACCGTCAGGCTATTTTTCACTCTGGCTCAGGACCACCTCCATCCCGGTGGGCACCGTTTCTAATTTCTGCAAAGGCACCCTATGTGCGGGTGGCAGTCCTGCCCCTTCCTCTCTCTGAGCTTCAGCTGCACCAGCTAGGGGAAACTGACCTAGCTGGTTTCCAAGGCATCTCCTGGCTCTTTGATTTAAGGCCTTTTGAGGCAGCCAAGCAGTTTTCTTCATGCTTGGTGGTGCTGCCCTGCCCGGAGTACCTTTGAAGCCAGCAGGGAAAGCCACGTGCCAGGAAACCCGTGGGGCTCCGGGAGGGGAGAGCTCCTGGGTTGCTCTGAGGACAGAGCTCTGAAGACTGAAGGTAACAGTGTCAAGGCAAATAACGGCTACGGGAGGTTAGAGGGGCATCAGACCAAAGGCAGGTGTGGCTGAGTCCAGCTGGTTTTGCTTAGCATTGGAGCAGAAGGGAGGCCAGAGCCTCTCTGGCTCCATGTATAAGAAGAGCAGCGACATGTGTCTAAGCATCAGGCATGGACAGTCTTCTCCCTGTGACTGGACCACCACTGGAAGTCATGCTTGGCCTCTGACACAAGACCTGGACACAAGAGTGACCAGTTACCGGGGCTGACAAAGAGGACAGTGACAGTCGGGGAAGGCCAATGAGGTGCGCAGTTGGGTGTGAATGCACAGTGGTGAGGCTTGTTGGGGCCAAAAAACCCTCTGAGGAAAGAGGCAAGGAGCATCCTTGGGATCGTGCATACTCCAATCCCAGTTTCCTCAGATGACCAAAGTACCGGGAGTATTTCTCTTAAAACCTTGTTTTGTTCTGTTTTCCTGTACTTTGTTAGCACTCAGTTATTTGTAGCTCTGTGTAAACACGATGCTAAATGCTTTTTGTTTGTTTTCAACACTTTATTATGAAAATTTCAAATGTACAGCAAGGTTGAAAGAATACGTCCACCACCATCTAGATTCAATCACTAATTTCTTTGAACTAGACCATATTTATCCGTTAATCCATTTTAAATGCTTTTTGAAACAAGTTACAGTTATCAGCATACTTTCCCCTAAATACTTTAGCATCCATATCATTAACTAGAATTCAATAGTTAAATGCTTTCGTATCATTATCTCATGTAATTTAAGCCCCACAAGGTCAGGTGTGGCCTGTTCTGTCTGCATTTGGCAGAAGGGGAAACCGAGGCTCACTGAAGTTCGATAGCCTCTCCAAGGCCACAGAGCTAGAGAATTCTGCACCTGAAATTCCAATCCAGATGTTACACCCAGATGATACTGTTCTTAAATGCTGTGCCCCGGTGCCTCCCCACGTTGCCTCTAATGTGGCTAATTTAAGGGCAATGAAGTTGTAAGGGAAGGGGGAGCTTTCTTATCTGTTCAGAGTTAATATAACCCAGGGTTTCTCAACTTTGGCGCTCTTAACATTTGGGGTCAGAGAATTCTTTGTTGTGGGGGACTGACCTGTGCCTTGTAGGATGCTTGGCATCCATCACCCCTTGCCTCTATCCACTAGGTGACAATAGCACCCTCGTCTCCACCGCGTTTCGGCAAGTCAAAGTGTCTCCAGGTTTTGCTCAATATCCCTTGGGAGACAAAATTGACCCTAGTGGAGTGAGAATCACTGACAGAAACTAATGTTAATTTGTCATTAAAGAAAAATATCTCTACATAGGTAATTTCTTTGTAAGTTTCCCACCAAAATTCTATTATAACGAATACCTTGGGCCCTTCTCCCTGCCTGGCTGATATCCTGACCTGTGTTTACTTGCTGGCATCTTCCTCAGCTTTCTAGACATCATCTCTTGGAGCATGGAGTCTCCCGAGGAAGTATTAAGGGCCAACCAGCTATGAAAACAGTGTGCTCTTGTGCTAAGTGCCTCTGTGCAGGCAGTAAAATGCTTCAGCGGCATAAACATATGGCATCAACATGGCCCCTGAACACCACGCTGGGCTCCTGACAAGCATGGAGGGAAGGGGACAGGCTGTGCTGAGCTCCAGAAGCTTATAGGACAGGACCTCCCCACCCCCAGGAGCAGCTGGGCTGGGATTTCTCAGGGATCTGGACGCCTTGCAGAGCAAGGCTTTGCAGGGAAGAGGGCCGGTGCCTTTCAGCCATTGCATTTTGTCCTTTAAGAAAACACCCTGCAGACCTTGACATCTGCCACAGAGAAAGGCCTGGAGCCGCCTGTGGCCCAGCGCCTGCCCTTACCTCTGGCTCCAGGCAAGCTGCCTGCTGAGCTGTGCCTTATTCTATTAGGTAAGAGAATGTGCGCAGCTCAGCGGGGACCCCCTGCACCCTGCGGGCACAGCCTCCTAAGGGTGGGGCCCATCGCTTTGAGAATTCTGGGCCCTTAAACCACCTTGGGTCTTGGTCCCCTAGCAGGTGTCTGAGTTGCTCGGCAGCCTGATTTTTTAATGCTGGGATGCAGAACTTAAGGTCACTGGCATGGCTGACCAGAAGAGTGACTGCCTGGGACTTCTAATAATCAGGGCTAGAGCGGGACATCTCCCTCTTGGCAGATGTCACCACGGAGATTGTTAATGGATTTTTTTTTTAAGTAGGTTTTTTTAAAGAACACACTTTTTTGGAGCTAAAGAAAATCACCAGGAAATACCTTTAGCAGTCCAGTTCAGTGTGGTGTTCTTTATGAAAGCATGTAGCAGCATATCCTGAGCTGCAGGCAGTGTGAGGTGTACACGGCGTGTGCCCCCTGCCTGTGTGCACACGTATGCATGCATGGTTTCCTCCATTTGGAGTGATCACAGGGCTTAAAGCCAGAAGAGCCTCTTTCAAATTCCAGTTTAATCACTTCCCACAAGTAAGGCATGAATGAATTACATAAGGTCTCTGAGCCTGTTCCCTTATCCTTGAAAAAGGAATAATAGTACCTACATCATGGCATTGTTGTAAAAGTTAGAGATAACATATTTGAAGTTGCAAAGCATAGAAGGCACTTGATTAGTGGCATTATTATTATTACCATCATATCCTCTTATGAACTACTAAGAAAAACAGATAGCAAGTCTGGAATAGAGCTGATTTTCTTAGATTACCCTTTAATAATTAGGTTGTTACACCTGATACTCTGTTTCCCTCTGAGGACTAGATATGGATGTTTTCCAATTCAAAATAATTTTTTTTCAATTCCCACTTGATACAAAACGATAAGTTAACAATTAGGAATCTAAATTATTTTCACCTAGCACTCCAAAGGCTCCAGCTCATTCCACAAGAATTTATGAAGTACCTACTGTGTGCTAGGTGCTGATCTAGGGGCTAGGGGTCCAACAATAAAAATGGAGATAAAGACCCCGCTTGTTGCCAGTTCACATGTCAAGGCTGCACCAGCCGCGTGTCCAGGAAGGACGTGTGCCATTCGGTGTTGGGGTTGTCAATCACGAGCAGACTTTGTCTCACGCCCTGTGCTGGGTGCTCAGGGAGCAGGGTGCAGCGAGGAAAACACTGGAATACGGCCATGTGGTTGGTATGTCGGGTCACTGACATGTGAGTAATTGACTCTGAGACAGAAAATACAACATCGTGACAGGTGTCATGGCCATCCAAGAATTGCTTTAGGATCCATTTATGGATGAATAGCTCATTGAGGTTTATTACAGAGAAGTTGACGGCATAAGTCTCTGAACATAGTATGTGAAGGTCTGCAGGAACAAACTGCAGAATGAGGAAGAAGCCTGCAGGCTATGGCCGTGTGGGTTCTATGGGTCGCACCTCCAGGGCATTCAGATCGTGGAGATCCTGTCCAACCTGGGCTGTCAGCGACTCTGCCAAGCACTTCCCACACATAGTCCCGTGTAATCCTTCCCACACTCCACTACTTAAGTTGTGT
>PVJI01011855.1:35208-54344 GCA_004026765.1 Micronycteris hirsuta
ACCAAGGGGGAGGGGGGAAGCAAGGGAGGGAGGTGGGTTTGCCTGGGATGGGGTGGGGGGAGGGTAAATGCAGACAACTGTAATTGAACAACAATAAAATAATTAAAAAAAAAAAAGAAATTCAGGAAGGTCCTGGGCTTCCAATCACGAACTCTGTCATCCCCGGTCCTGTTTTCTCCCACCTGATCACATCCTATTCTCAGCTCTTCTTCCTCTTCTCCTCAGCAGAAGCCCAGAAAAACCCACCTGGTGGATAAGCTGGGCACACCATAGACATTATTAACAAAAAATGAAAAGTAACAGCCCTGGACCAGCTGAAGGGAGGAGCGTACTTGCAGGAGCTGGTGCTGTAGCAGGAGCGGCTTCTCGGTGGAGAGAGCAAGCACATCGAGCTCTGATGGGCTGTTTCTTTTATAACTCATTTTTAAGATCTCTCCGCCCCCGAGTCAGCAGTAAAGTGGGTAATACAGTGTCATGTTAGTGTGTTCTCGAGACTCGTTGATTGTGAAATAGCACGTCCTTCCCCTTGCCGCCCTGCTGAAGTCTTGGCACTTCAAGCCCCTGCGATCCCAGAAATCCACAGGAGGTGGGATAGGCTGACTGCTCCTAGCTGCTCGTTGCTCATAAAGGCGATTTATTTCTCAATCAACTTTTTAGTATAACAGCTCAGCATAGAGAACGGCAAAAGGTGAAAGAAGAGTGTATGTCAGCTTAACCAAAAAATGAAAGGTAAAAGTAAAATGTATGTCAGGTTAAAAAAAATTGTGTGTACCAATGAACACAATGTTAAAGTTTCAGGATGTGAGTAGCATGACTCTGGAAGGGGACAACAGCCTAACTGCCTTGGAAACGTCCTGCTTCTGGGCTGTATCTTTCTGTCTCCATTTCAGAGCCTGTGGGACATGTAGAGATAATGTACTCATTTGCTTTGCTTTGTGTCTTTTGTTCTATTTATCTTTCTCTCTGAAAGAAAGGGATGAAAAAGGAAAAAAATTATATTTCTGAGTAATGTGCTTGATTTCCTTAAGTCCCTCCAAGGATCCTGAGAGAAACATATTATTTTCTCAATTTTATCGATGATGAAATTGAAGGCTTTGGAAGTCACATGGCCCAGGTGTGTGTTTGAGTTTGCGCACTGCATAGCACACGCTCTTTCTACAATATCATATGGTTTGACATTCAGGAAGAGGCCACTTTCTTCAGTAGAAGAAGCTACAGTTCTTTTTCTTGTTTTGCTTTTATTTTATTATTATTATTCTTTTACATTTTAGTTTTGGTGATGACATTGGCTACTAAGAATTTATAGGTTTCAGGCGGACAATTCTGTAATACATCATCTGTATATTGCGTTCTGTACCCACCACCCAAAGTCAAATCTTCCATCACCATATATTTGACCCCTTTACTGCTCTGCACCCCTCCTTCTCTCTGGTAACCACCGTGAGTTTTTACTTGTTTTTCTTGTTTGTTCATTTCTTGGCTTTCAGTTTTACATTCCACATATGAGTGAAATAATATGGTTCTTCACTTTTTTGGTCTGACTTATTTCATTTAGCATGATATTCTCAAGGTCCATCCATGTTGTCACAAATGGTAGGGGTTTTTTTTGTTATTGTTACAGAGAGGGGAAGAGAGGGAGAGAAACATTAGTGTGAGAGGGAAACATTGTTTGGTTGCTTCTCATATATGCCCTGACCTGGGACTGAACCCACAACCTAGGCATGTGCTCAGATCGGGAATAGAACCAGTGACCTTTTGCTTTGTAGGATGACACCCAACCAGTTGAGCCACACTGGCCAAGGGGGAAATGATAGTATTTCAACTTTTCTTATAGCTGAATAGTATTCTGTGTTAATAATAATAATAATAATATTCCCTACAGGTAAATAAAAACCAATAATAATAAGTATTAAGAATAATGTGTAATTACTCTGCATTAGACATTTTAATAGATGTTATATTTTCAAAGTGCTTCAGTGAGGAAGGTACTGTGTTATATTTATTTTTAAATTTTTTTAAATCTTCACCTGAGGGTGTGTTTATTGGTTTTAGAGAGAGCAGAAGGGAGAAAAAGAGGGAGGGAAACATCAGTGTGAGAGAGAAACATCAACTGGTTGCCTCCTGTACGTACCCTGATGGGGGATGGAACCTGCAACCTAGGTATGTGCCCTGACCAGGAATTGAACTTGCGACCTTTTGGTGTGCAGGAGGACGGTCCAACCAACTAAGCCACCCAGCCAGGGCAGTACTATTTTTATATCCATTTGACTGATGATGAAGCTGTGGCTCAGAGAGGTAAGTGACCTTCCCAAAGTCACACAGTTGTTAGAAGTGCCCATCTTTGTGCTCTTGTGCTTTTCTTTTCTGTTAGACTTTAAACTTCTGGAAGGAGAGACTGCCCCTAATTAACATCTCTATTCCCAGAAACCCCTGCAAAGTGGTTTTCCCATAGTAGGTGCTGACGGGACATTTGGATAGATGAATGTCAACCACCCCTGGCGTCTGCCCTCCTTGATCTGTGCCTTTGGTCCCTTCACATGTTCTGATCAACCCTGTTTTATCCGGTGGACAGATGGGGAGAGGGGTGTGTCAGGAGATTGTTGTCTTTCTTCTGTAGAGTATAGCAGCCTACAGCTGTCATGTATATATGATAGGAAGGGAACATTTGTTTCTTTCTTTATTTTTTGGTGACTGTGTCATGATAAGATGGGTTCTGTTAACTTGACAGATAACCCCAGCATACTACTGAGCAGCTAGCTCTTTAAGGCAGTTGTCCTGCACTGCCAGTGGTCCAAGCTATGGCCTTGACCTTTGATGCTGCCATTTCAACACAAGGCCTCCTTCGTAGTCCCACAGCAGGACGAATGGGTGCCAGGACTGTCTTGCACTGGTCCTTGAAGAGACATTCATCACTTCTGGTCTTGTTTTATTAGCTGAAATTAGTCACATGTCCCCAGACTTCAAAGTAGGTGGAAAAGAGAAATTAATTTACCCTTGTGCTCAGGAGAAGAAAATTAGATGTCAGTGAGCCCTAGAAGACTCTCCCCCCGGTGTTGGTTCTTTATTGTGTTTGTACTGCTGCGCCATGGGAAGGATGAAAGGTGACAGTTACAATTCTATGGTGTTTCTTCAGAATGGAATCATGAATTGGGAGTTTCATTAGGTGTGCGAGGTTCATTTCAAGCCCATATGTTTGACCACAGCGACTCATGACCAATCCTGGCTCTTTAAAGTTTCTACATGTTGGCTAAACCAGCACTTGCATTTTTTAAAGGGTGAGATAGTTCTTCTAATCTATCAAGAATGGTTCAGTTTAGGAAATTGTTCTATTTTCTTGATACTGTCTCAAAGGATGGACGGCTGGCTTACCTGGAGTTGTTGGTATTTTTCAATGGTTGTGTAAAAATATTTTTTCATCAGATTGTTAAAATGGTTCACAAAACAAAGCTAAGTGGGATTAACAGAATATAGAACTATACATGTATAATCCCAAATTTCTAATAATTGCTGTTTGTGTCTCTCAGTCTCTGTGCACATGTGTGAATGTGCACACACTCGCACACTCACACACACACACCTTATACTGGAAATCAATACATCAAAATATTAACTGATACAATTTCTATGCTTAAGGGTTATTTTTATTTTCTTCTATATACTATTCTGAATTTTATAGAAATTTTATACAAAATATCTACTTGTAAAATACATACTTTATTTTGTTTAGATTATGTTATAAACAGAAAAATGCATTTTGTACATGGAGATAGAATGGATATTTACAAGTGTTTATTTTTTTATAATTCTATCTCATGAAATAGAATTAAATAGTACTAATTGTAGATCACTTCCTTGCTCAGCTTCTTTTTTGAAGTCGTTTAGGACTTGGAGACAATGTTGAAAGAAGGATGTGGAGAGCAGGGGGGGAGAGAGAAAGATTCCATTCAGAGATGAAGGGACCATCATTTCCATCACGAAACGCAATTTAATTAGGGTCAGCTGGTCCCTGCATCACTGTCCCCTTCTGCTCTTCCAGGTTAGTTAATTTGGCATCCTCTGATGAATGTTATCTTGCAATTAAAATGCTGGTGCCTGCGAGTTCAGCATCTCGGTTCCCTTGGACCCCGGCTGTCAGAAGCCCTTCTCTTTTTAATCGGAACCTGTATAGTAACTCATTTTCCCAGATCCCAGTGAGCTGGGGTGGAGAAGAGAGGCATTAGTTGAATTTTAATTTAATCACTTGCATTTCAGGGAATGTGTTAAAAAACATGGCATTAGGGTGGTTCATACAGCCCAATGAGGATGCACCTGCTGCGGCCTGATTCCCACTGACTCACACTCTGTTATGGAGCACGCAGGGCGAGCAGAAGGCCTGCCCCCCGGAAGCAGGAGGCGAGCATGGCTTCCCGTGGAAGCTACTGTCTGAGGCACGAGAGGAAGGAGATCCGAGCTCCACTTGCCTGCTCCCTGGGCATAAATGATGTAGAGAGACAAGGTGCTGGGGTCAGCAGAGTGTGAATTGGATAATGGGGGCCTTTGTGAACAGGCTCATCGGACCTGACAGCTCAAAGCCCCTGACCACAGGTAATCATTCAAAACAGACTGAGAAGTTGTTCTCTGTGGCAGATGGCCCTGGTCCTCCCTCCCTTATCCCCTTAACTACATAGAGTCCCTCAAGTGGCAGCCTCGATGTCATTTGTGTGACCCATATGGATGGGCTTACGTGCAGTGTGGGTGAACAAGTAGGGTGTGTCGGTGAAGACGAGTTCCATTCGGAGCCCAGAGCTTATTCATTGAATTTGGTGCTTGTTGAACTCCTGAGTGTGTGGAGATCACCTGGGGATCCTGATAAAATGAAGATTCAGTCTCCGTAGGTCTGGAGTGGGGCCTGAGATTCTGCATTTCAACAAGTGTCCAGGCAGTGCTGAGACTGCCCACTGCAGGACCACACTTTGAGTAGGGAGGATTTAATTGGCAGCTGTTGTCTTCATTGGGATCCTCAGCCTATCGGAAGGATGTTGGCAAGACTTGGCTTCTTGACATGTTCCTCTCTTTACATTTTTATTTATTATAAAGGATGCTTAGTTTAATATAGCTTTTGGTATACAAATAACTCTTAAAGGGATTGATTCATGGTTGTTTTTTTTTTTTTTTAAATCCTTACCCTAGGATATGTTCATTGATTTTAGAGTGAAAGGAAGGGGGAGGGGGGAGAAAGAGAGAGAGAGAGAGAGATTGATGTGAGAGAGAACACTGATCCGTCGCCTCCCATATGCGCCTGGACCAGGGATTGAACCTACGATCTTTTCTTGTACGGGCAATACTGCAAGTAACTGAGCCACCCGGCCAGGGCACAATTTTTTTTTTTTTTAAGTTGGGAACAGAAGTGTCCAGATGGGCACTGTGAGTTGATTTTCTGCAGTCTTATCAAAAATACACCTCCTCACCTAAACCCTAATTTCTCTTGTTTTTTTAAACCCTAATTTCTTAAACTGTAAGCTTCTGGGGGACAAAGGCTAATGCTTTGTGCAGACAGATGCTTAATAAAGACTTGCTTGTTATATTCCATGTTTGATGCTGTGATCTAACTTGACAAAAAACAAAAATAATAAAAAAGGTTTAGGCATTTGAGTTAAATGAAGCAAGAAAAATGGAAGCAATTCCTCTAGAACTTCATTGCCTTGTATTCCTGCTTACATCAGAGTTGAATTTCTTATAAGAGTCCCATGAACATGGCAAGTCAGCTGCCCGTTAATGAAAGCTTTCATCTCTGCCACTTGCCTGTTCTTCCTGGGTCTCTTTGAGGCTTTCTGCCAAAGCATGGGTTTAACTTAATATCCCCATCTCTGCAGCAATTGGTCTATGGCCTTTGCGATTGTTCTGAATGCCACAATGTGCTGTTGAGATGATGAATGGGGCAAATAAGAGAAGTCAAGAGAGCAGCCATAGGAGGCTACTGCCATGCGGGTGTGAGTGCCAGAGGTGACGACAAGATTGGCAGCCTAATAGATTTTTATTAGCTGGCCCCAATGTGTCTGCAGTGATATCATCCTTCAGAAAGTGGCTCGGCACTCCCTGGGAATAACATAACCTGGTTAAGGAAAATAAAAGTGTTTGGAAAGGCTCACAAATGGGAAAAAATTCTATTCAGCAGGAGCTGATCTAGGGAAGTTACAGAAATGAAATCAGTTGCATATGGGTTACCAGAGTTGAAATTATTTCTTGCACTGGGTACGTTGTGAATAACCTTCTGTAATTTGGAGGGACTCAGTGGTCTGACCTATAGATACAGGTTTTAGCTTTGATTTAGCCCTTGAGTCTCTGGATGTTCTCATCTGTGGAGTGCATGGAAGGAGAGAGGCTTAAGGATCATCTTCCGTGTGCTTTATACAGGCATGGGGCTGTTTGTAAGAGTTGCTGCTTTGAATCACATAGGGAGGGAAAGTGCTTTTTTATTGCCAAGAACTACAAGGCTCCAGGTATTTCTTATGGCTCAGGCCAGTAGGCTTTGAGTTTCTGCTTGTAGCAATTGTGACATCGTATTTGTGATATATTTAGTTTTCATTTGCAGACAGATTGAGTTTATCATTTCATCTGCAGTATATTGATTGAAGCAACCACATCGCTGACATTATCTACTCATCATACTTGAATAAGATTTCCCCTCTGCCCTTTCATGAAAGTGTTTTATTTTGTTCTTCTGAATTAATCATAATCCTCATCTATTCAAATCAAATAATCTTTTGGTTGGCCTAATTGACCTTCTTGTTCCCTAGCCAGCAAAATAAATTATTTGGTGATGAGGATTTAGTTGAATTTGCTTTGCTTTCTTGTTCGGATTATAATATTCAGAACCTTCGAATTTTACTTCCTTTTAATGCTTGCATTTACCAAGCAAAGAACAAACAGGCTATAATTACATGTTAAAGCGACTTTGTTCTGACATCGTCATGACTCATTTTACCGAGGGCTGTTTTCAGTGGATCGAAACTGTCTTAACATTTCTGCGCCCTATTTTCTCATCTGTAAAATGTGTGTGATTTATATAGGACACAGCTCATAGGGCTACAGATTTCAGCGGCCAAGTGAGATAATAATGTATTCTCCATTCTTTGTTGTTTGTGTAAATATTTGAAATGCTGCTGCCTCAGGATTTCGTCCTGTTTGTCTGGAATGTTCTTCCTCCATTTCCCCAAATCACCAGCTCTCTCATTCCTTCATGTTTTTACTTAAAAATTCCCTTCTCCACGAGGATTCCCCCTAACTCTTACAAAATTTACCTCCCTCTTAACACTTTATATCCTTCCTCCCTGCTTTGTTCTTTGTCCTGGCTCTTTTCACTCTCTAGTAAACTGAGTAGTTTATTTATCATGTTTACTGACTGTTAGTCCCTTCTCCCAACCCAGTAGAATGTCAGGTCCACTAAGTAAAAGAAATTTGTGCCTTGTTTCATCCCGAGCACCTGGGAATAAAATAAACATTTGTTCAGTTAATAGAATGTGACTGGTACAGCTTGGCATATAAGTACTTAATAAACATCAAACTGTGACATGGAGACTTCAGACTGCCCTTCCGGAACTTACTGTCTCAATTTTCCAGCTGCGCCCAATCTCATCCGTCTTCCTGGGCCACTCCGCTGTCCGTTCCTCTTTGCCAGTTGCTTTTTTCTTTAAATCTCATTTTTATGATAGCGTTATCTTTTTATTTCTACTAGCTTGTTCTCTGATTATTTTGTATGACTTGGTCCAATCTCCTCAACTGTTATTGCAAGGCTTTTTTTGGAAGTTTGAAAAGTGACTCATAGTTTTTATTTTCTGTTTCCTTCAGCATACTGTCAGGGGTGTAGTGCATGTTCATTGAATATTGTTGTACCAATTCACATTGAGGAAATGTGTGACTACAGAATTTTTTATTTGCTAACTGGAAATCATGAAACCAATTGAATGGAGGAAAAGAAGTATCATTTTTAGCCAGAAAATACATGAGTGAAATACATTTACTTGTGTGAATTAGCAGATCAGTACTTGTCTTTATCACATTAGGGTGCTCTAGCCATACTGGACTTCTTTTCTTTCCCTAGCTTTGACTATGAAAAAATTTAAATATCAGAAAAGTTGAGAGAATTTTACAGTAAACACCTGTGTACTCATGAGTTAGGTTCTGTTGTTAAAATTTTAGTCTAATTGCATTGTCACCTATCCACCCAGCTGTCTACCTTTCTATCTGTCTATTAATCTCTTCTGTTTAGTGCATCTCAAAGTAAATTGCAGGCATTGGTATACTGTCCCATAATCACATCAGCACGTACTGAGCTAGGGTTTAATATTGCACCCATCATTCTGATCTTGTTTGTCAGCATAGATTTCATTTTCTTCTTCTAGGACTTCATATAAACAGAAAACATGCAGTAAGTACTGTCTTTTGCATAAGGCTCATTCACCAAACACAGTGTTCCTGAGATTCATCTATGTTCTTATAAGCTTATTCCTTTTAATTGCTGAGTAGTATTCCATTCATGGATACATCTCTTTGTCCTTATACCAGCTGATGGTCATTATGAATAAGGCTGCTATTCATGTATATTTGTGTCCAAAGCTATCTTTTTCACTTTGGATAATACTTCAGATTGACATTTCTGGGCCATACAGTGCGCTTCTTTTCTTTTTTGTCCTCAAACGCACCATGCCTTTCCCTGTACTAGCTCTTCCTTTTGTTGGGAATGCTGTTCTCTGTGAGGGCCTCTTTTGTATCACTCAGATTGCAGCCTGCCCTGACCACCCATTCTAAAGTAATCACACTATCCCTCTTCAGCACGGGATGCTATTTTAATTATCTGCATAGCATTTCCCATCACCTGATACTTCTGTTTTACTCCAGTATTTTCACATGAGCCAGGGGTAGGGCCTGTCTGCTTTAACTGTTCTTGTTCTGTAATCTAAAATGGTCAACAGTCGTTTAGTTTTAGTTTTAGACTATTCTGTGGTCAAAGATGGCATGGTTTATATTAGGTACTCAATAAATATTTGAAGATATCAGTACAGGAATGAATACATTAAATTCCAAATTGCTAGAACCCCATTTATTTTATTCATTGTATTATTCTCAGTAGCTAACACATAGCAAGTGCACACGATGTATTTGCTGGTTGAATAGATGAGAACATTTCTTGGTGCATCAGAAACTGTTAAGGAAATGCCACTCTGGAAAAGGTCTTCTTTCCTGCCTTATCATATAAAGGCAGTTAATTCAGTCTCTTAAACATGTTCAAAATCTGGGTAAAAATGAGTCAGATTTGAAGATAGGAAGCATCTGCCCTATGCGCCTTGATATTCAGGGGGAAATTGCTGGTGGCAAACTGGAAAATGCACTTGTCAGCTACCATGTGAACAGATTGGCTCATTAATTTGATGTTTAGTGATGCTAAAATATATTTCTCCAAATTTAGGTTTCTAGTAGTCATCTTAATTAAGGGGATAAGTGTGAAGGAGGAAGTGCTTACCTTACAGAGTAATTAGTACACACAGTGGGGTTGGCAATTGGACATGGTTTTCTTGTCTTGCTCGTGGATTGTTATCTAGGATGCCTGCAGCCACAGCAACAGGGGATCTTTGAAGTCCAAGGTCAGGAAAAGTCAGCATTACTATGCTCTTAGAGTTTCCTGGAGTGGTCGAGAGGGACAAGAGAGAAAGAATGTGTAATAATATCTACATCTAGGCTCTTTCTTAATCTAGTTGACCTTGTACTATATACGAGCAGAGAACTGGACCTGCCCATCATGTGAATTGAGAAGGAGGTCTTAGTGTCTTCCAATACTCCATAAAAGAAATGGACAATCAATGCAGACATTGGGAGAGAATCTTCTCAATATCAGCTTCTCTTTGCATTGACCACTGGCATGCCTGTGTCCTGAATTTTAAAAGCAGATGTATGCAGAGAAGCAAGGTGGAACTTAAAATTTAAGTTGTACACAGCTCCCCAAACCAATGTTCCACGCATCAGCCTTAGTCTTCTACCACAGTGCCCAGTAGAGAATCCACTTATTTGGAGATCAAACTCAAGAAGCCATCTTCCATTGTGCCTTTCACTGTTCATACTGCCCCTCCTCTCTCTGTAGAAACTGGCTCATGTTTAGTAAGGTCTTTCTTATTACACAAGTTGAGTTAAACCCTGTCTGGCAAATTTCTTAGTTTGAGGGAAAGAAAAATTGATAGCATTAAGACAGTCTAGGGAAGCTTGATAAGAGATGAGGGAAACTTTATGTGGACTTCTATTTCTGCAGTAGGCATAACCATGAAAAACTAAGCACTCCTCAAGTTTTTTTTTTTTTTTAACCAGGCTATTGTAATTCTAAGGAGATGCTAGCTACTAGGCAATGTAATATTTTGAGAAGCAGAGTTTACTCTGTAATGTGAATAAGATCCATTAGGTCCATTAAAGACCACGGTGGGATTTCTTCCTTAAGTTCCAACATTGTATCTGTTAGAAACTTGTACTTTAATTATTTAGTTATATTTAAAAAATATTTGAGTTTAAGGGACACTTTGAGGCAGGGGATTCTGGAAAGATGGCAACTAGAAGGTGTATTCTTCATATCATCCCCTCCCAACTTCCAATGATTTACTTCTACTAAGCTGGATGGCAGTTGGGGTTGGCAAGCTGGCACATAATGAAGTATAATTGAGGCCACTTTTTCATGGGAGTTTTGGATAAAAGAGCAAGCTTAGGAACTTATTCCCCTTTGGGCCAGATTCTAGGAGATAGTCTGAGAGGCCAGGGGCCAAGGATGGCTAGTGATTGGCCTAGGAGAGATGAAAGGGCCCCCAGAAGGAAGGAGCCCAAGTATAGTCTTTAATGGGCCTGTTGGATCTTCCTGGACCCTAAATAATGGCCAGGGAGTTAAGTGGATAGGATGTGATCCTCAAATCCCTAAGTCTAGGAGACCATTAACTCTTGTAACTCAGAAGATCTGGTGCAGAGAGGCTTCTCCCAGGAGAATGGACAGAAGGTAGGTGGTTGCTGATCAGTGCCTCACTGGCTGACAATGACTGCTACACAATCCACTGTTGGCAAATTTCCTACTACCTGGGGTGACTTTTAATTAAAAAAACTTATTTATTGAGTTTTAGAGAGAGAGATGAGCAGACATTGATTTATTGTTCCACTTATTTATGCATCCATTGGTTGATTCTTATATGTGCCCTGACTGTGGATCAAACCCACAACCTTGGCAATTTGGGACAATGCTCCAACCAACTGAGCTAACTGGCCAGGGCTAGGATGACTATTACTTGATTACTGGAGGGTGAGAGGAATGTGGAAATGTTATAAGTAATGATGAATCAAAGACAATAATAGTATAACTGTGGGAGGAGGGCCCAACAGAATACCTAGGACAGATGTTGCCCATGAAATTGAGCTGCTAAAGATGCAGGATGACCAGTGATAATAAGAGTATTTAGGAAGATTTGCTTAAGAGTAAAAAGGAGTTATTGGGATTTTTAAGTTATTTTGAAATTAAAATGCAATAGTTCAACTGAAAGAGAATAATTGCTATTGGGAACTAAAAGAGCAGCTTGGAAGATGAATGTGAAGAAATATTTCAAAGCTCAGAGGAAAAGCATAAAAATATTAAAATAATGAGGGATGCTGAAAGATCCAGGAGACAGCCCGAGGACCCTTAATACAGGTATTCTAGAAGGTCCACAGAAGAACAGATGAAGGAGAGGCAGTTATTTTTAAAACTGATAAAAGAAAATTCCTGTCTTTGAAAAACATTAGTCTATCAATGGAAGGTTCTCACTAAGTTCTGAGCAGGATTAATTAAAAAAAAAAAAAAGGACACACTTCTGGGCATCTGCTTTTAAAGCTGCTGGATTGCCAAAATGTGAATGAAACTATTAAAAGCTGCAAAACAGCAAGAAGTTACTGGGAAAGGAAAAGAAAAACAGACCGACACCAGATTTCTTATCTGCAACTCTGAAAGCTGGAATGTGGTAGAAGTACCATCTCTAGAAAATTTGAATTTTTATATTGTGTTGAACTTTCTGCCAAGAGAGTGCTCCTGGTTTGAGACTACAGGACTTAGACGTGCTAACTGGTTTATTGGGACAGAATGCAGAAGACTAGTGGGCATTCCAAACATACCCTCGTGCGTTAACAGGAAAAGCCCTTTCCCTGCATTTTCTCCCAAACCTCACCGTTTGTTCCTGGGAAAGTCTGCATCAGTATCACAGAATGTAGTCCCTGAAAACAGAGATCTTGGAGAATACCAGACTTGAAATAGATCTCTTGTATCATCTGATTCTACCTCCTACTTTATAAAGGCCAGGAGGCGAAGGGATGGCAAGTAGGAAGTGAACCAAAGCTTCGTAGGTACTGAGTGGAGAAGCGGGGAGAAACACAGCTCCTGTTCCAACTCTAATAATCCTTCCAACTAAGTTGAGGGAGGAAGTTCCTTAATTTTGTGATCTATTCTGTATTCTTCTAATAGATTTCTCTGTTCAGGAGCCTTGAATGGGTTCCTGTTGTTTACAAATGAAGGATCCCAACTAACTACAAATTTAGCTATTTTCTTAGTTTCAATAACAACATATATGTACTCCTGTGATTACTGAATTGATATTTCTAGGCATGCGTGACCTTTTCCACTATTTTCAATATCTCATATTCCCTAAGAAGTGTTGCTCATTGTATGGCTTATCCACTTTCCTTTCTTTGTTTTTTAAAACATTTTTTATTGTATTTTCTTCCATTACCATTTAGTCCTTTTATACCACCCTTAGTCCAACACACTTTCAAACTCAGTAGTTAGGAACTCACACTCACATCGTCATTTCCAAAGTAGCTATTTCCTAATGTTCCTATTTCTACTGGCATCACTATTACTCTATAAATGCAAGTTGCTTTTGCCCTGACCGGTGTGACTCGGTTGGTTGGAGCATCATCCTGTAAACCGAATGGTCATGGGTTCGATTCCCAGTCAGGGCAAATGCCTGGGTTGGCGGTTTGGTCCCTGGTTGGGTGCATACAGGAGGCAGCCGATTGATGTTTCTCTCCCTGTCTTCCTCCCTTCTCCTCTCTCTAAAAACAAATAAATAATACCTTTAAAAACTTAAAAAAATGCAAGTTAGTTGCTTTCTGTGAAACAGCATTCTCATTATGTCACTCTCCTCGGAAACCACCTGCTTTTCTTCATTGCTTGCAAGATCACATTTGTTAATACCTTGGCCTAGCCTTTCAGTCCCTGTCTGGCTACTTGATTGTCATTAACCTAATTATTTTCAGTTTATACCTGTGGCCATACTTAACATTATGCGTACAGTGGCTTTTTCCTACCTATAAAAATGCTCTCCATCTTGCATGTAATCAAAGAATCTCTGGCTCCGTGCTGAAAATCAAAGGTTTTCTTATCTATAAAATATTCATCTGTTCTCTCTTTTGGGCCAGCCCTTTCATTTTACTCGCAGAGATAAAGGAAAATAAGCCGTAGAGAATTTTAGGGACTTGATTAAGATCACATTGCTTCCGAAGAGCGGGGCCAGAACTGAAGAGAATTAAATGACTCTTTCTCAGGAGCCCCCTTGCCTGTTGCTGCTGGCAGTCGTGAGCACAGTCAGCTGTGAGGACAAGTCCGTGCGGTGGGGAGGGGGTTTGGGCAGAATCCGACCTGTACAATCTGTTTCTATGTTTAGGGTAACGGTAGCTGTTGGAATGTCTGAAAATTTCATTCTTGAGTGGTCTGCCATTTTTTCTTTTTTTTTAATTTATTGATTTTAGAGAGAGAGACACAGAGAGACAAAAAATTAATTTCTTTTGTTGTTCCACTTATTTATGCATTTATTAGTTGATTCTTATATGTGTCCTAACTGGGGATTGAACCTGCAACCTTGGTGTGTTGGGGCAGTGCTCTATCTAGCTGAGCTCAGGGCTTGGTCTGCCATTTCCACACTTGATTAAAAACATACCTTGGGAAATATTTTTCCAGGCAAGTGGATTAAGCAGTTGGAGGGGCTCTAGAATCCAGAGGCCTTTATATAAGAATAGGTTACCTCAAAACCGTGGTGAAGGGAGTGACTCTCAACCACATCTGAGTTAGAGGGAGGTGTTTCCAGTACTGATGCTCTGTCAGCACTCGTCACGCTCCTTTACGCTAGCTCCGTCCCTGTATTGTTATTTCCATGTGAGGGCTCTTTTTTATTTTTTTTATTTCTTCTTGCATGTTTAAACTGGACTCACCTTCAAAGTATTCTCCATTTCATGCAATACATCTATCGAGATGTTTTTCCACTGCTCAAAACAGTTTTTTTAATATATTTTATTGATTATGCTGTTACAATTGTCACATTTTACCCCCTTTATTCCCCTCTGCCCCGCACACCCCCTCCCACCCGCATTCTCCCCCTTTAGTTCATGTCCATGGGTCGTACGTATAAGTTCTTTGGCCTCTGCATTTCCTATACTGTACTTAACCTCCCCCTGTCTATTTTCTACCTACCATTTATGCTACTTACTCTCTGTACCTTCCTCCTCTCTCCCCCTCCCACTCTCCCACTGATAACCCTCCATGTGATCTCCATTTCTGTGATTCTGTTCCTGTTCTAGGTGTTTGCTTAGTTTGTTTTTGTTTTTGTCTTTGTTTTAGGTGTGATTGTTAATAATGGTGAGTTTCTTGTCATTTTACTGTTCTCCATGTGAGGGTTCTCGATGTAACCCAGCCATTCTCATCATCAACACATTTGTCTCCATAATTCTTGATGCAGATGCTTTGTACATTTGGGTATGTTTCAGAACTGCTGGTGCAAACTGTCCAGGCCTCCTACAACGCACTGGGTCATTTCTAGACAGGGAGATACTTTTCCAAAGAGATTTGGCCATTCCTTCATTCTCCCCTCCTAACTACCAAGCCAGCTCGTGCCTTATAAGGCATGACAGTGCAATCCCAGGGGGCTGGGGATCCCTCAGGAACTACGAAACTGCAATATGCTCTCGTTGGTGGTTGGTGACCCGTCAGACAAGCCTGGTCATATTGAGTCAGGGCTCTGCAGGCAGATGATAGCTGAGTTCACAGGCAGTGACTAAAGTGCCGGAGGGCATTAAAAACTCACTCCTGGTGTGAGAATTTTCTTATGTGCCTATCGCTGGGTTCCTTCCCCTGACCGCTCTGACATTATTGCATTTGTCCTTCTAGCTCTCCTTTTTTCCTCTGCCATCAGTGTGTGCATGGATTCCTTTCCCTCCTGCTTGTTGACTTTTTCATCTCTAGCCTTTCTGTCTTCCTGCCTGAGTTCGCTTTATTTTTAATGGAATTTCTCCTCTGGTTCTCTTCTCTCTCCTCCTACTCTCGGTGTTCTTCCATAATCCCTCGGCTATAAATAACCCGAGGCATCGAACCTTTCGCTCTTATGGAGAAATGAATAATTAAAAATTTAAAGGTAGGCACATGGATTAAATTAGGCACTTAATTCCTTTAAAACATAGCATTTTATGGTGTCCTGTTTAACTGGATGAGTCACAGCCAATTTAAGAGGGAAGAAAGCTGAGGTTTAGCTTGATGAACAACATGTTTTCTAGAAATGGAGTGTGCTCATGAATGCCAGCACTTGGACAGGAACAGCACTGCTCCCAAACTCCGCAGCTATGGCGTCCCCAGCCGCAATGCACGTGACAGTGACCCAGTTCACTGACCAGTTGTTTCTATATGATGTTTCTCTGCCAGATTTCTTTTACATAATCAAATACCACCAATTTTGAGTTCCTGCTTGGTGCCACAGTGGCAGTTCATCTGTTAGAAATAATCTGTGTGGTGACGTGGGAGATTGAGATTCTATGGAGACCATGTTGAGGTGGTGGATTTGAGAGACTGTTTGACAGTAAGTGCTCAGAAAGCGGTCAGCCTGCTTTGTGTAGAGAATGTCTCAGGGACACACCAAGGAAGCTGGGAGTCGCCTGGCTAAACAGTTCTTATCAGCTTCCCCATTTTACAAGTTCTCAGGCTTTCCAAAGACTGGGTGGTTTCCTTCCAAAGTGGTCTCACTCTATGGTATCTTCTCTCACCCCATGGCGTCTTGCCTAGACTTTGTGTCCAAGAACACGCTTTATCAGGATCCGTCAGGCCACAGCCTGTTCTGCTGCTTTGTGAATGGACTTTCTGAATAAAAGTCAAGAAGTGTTTTCAACCTGGGTGGAGTCTGCAGCACCTTTATACGGGAGGCCAGAGGCTTCTACAGAACCTTGAAGGAGAAGGTACAGCATTCAGAGACTCAGGTGGAGGGAAGGCCTGGGTTCTGGATTTAGAAATGAAGCGCATACACGCACTTAAAGAAAAGAGCCGTAATGTCCCAGAAATATCAAAGACCTGGCCCACGTGTGTGATAGCCATGAGTGGGACTCCCTCTGAAGAACAGGAGTGTGTGTATGTGTGTGTGTGTATGTGTGTGTGTGAGTTCTGCTTTGAGAGCAGATGCAGTACAATAAACACTACCTTAGAGGAAATTATTCAGTGAGGTAGGAGTAAAGAAAGAGCAGTATCTGAAAAGTTGAGCAGAAAGGAGGACAGGACATGTATATCTTTATTTAAAAACAAAAGATTTATTGGTCAGCATGCGCTTTTGGTTAGAGCCCTTCTCTTTTTAACGTTAATTATCTGCCTTTCTCTACAAATGAAAGTTTCATTAGAGAAAATATTGTTTTCATCTGTATATTCCCCCTCCACCGTCCATACAAGTCTGTTTGGGGAAGGCCTGGAGGTGGAAACCACACTGCGACAGTGCTTCTCGAACTCTCGTGTGTGTGCTGGCTGGCCTGCCCGGGACTCTTGTTGAAGATGGAGGATCTGGGTCAGCAGTTCTGGAGTGGCCGCCGACGGCGCTGCCGGATGGTCCTGCTCTTCCCGCTGGTCTACACACCACGCACCGAGGAGCAAGAGGCTGGCATGTCAAACTCTAATTCCTCGCCCTCGAAACTTGAAGTTATCTTGACTTTTTCTTATGTAAGGTGATAATTTGCCAAATGTAAGCACAAACTCACCTTGCTGATATTTTGATTGGTATTGAATTGAATCTACACGACGATATTTAGGCATCCGATCCACAAAGTGGACATAGATATCTCCACTTCCTTAGGTCTTCTTCAGTTTTTCTCATTCATATTTTATAGTTTTTAGCATACAAATCTTGAGCACATCTTGTTAGATTTAGACCTTCATCTAAACTTAGATTTTGTATAGATTGAGATTTCATGTTTTTGGTGCCATTGTAAGTGGTACTTTAAAAAAAATGTTAGTCTTCCATTCCATGGCTGGTATACAGACATGCTATTGACTTTGTATATTGTCTTTGTGTTGTGTGACTTTGCTAAGCTTACTATTAGTTCTAACGGCTTTTTTTTGTAGACTTTTAGTATTTTCTGAGGGGATAGTCATTTCGTCTGAGAATAGAGAATACTTATCTCTTCCTTTCTCCTCTGTATGCCTTTTATTTCTTTTTTTTACATCTTTGCACTAGCAAAGAGTGCTAGGATGATGTTGAATAGGAATGCCTTACTTGTTCTTTTAAAAGTAAGAATTTTTTTCCAAGCAATAATGAAAGCAAATCTAGGAGTGCTAGCTTAAATTGAGGGCCCATTGCCTGTTAACATATCTTCATGCATTTTTCATAGTTACTGTATTGCAAAAAGAGAATCTTCTCTGAGGGTTAGATACCTTCCTGGAGCTCATTCTCTACCCAAGGCTGTTGTTTCTGCCACACTTGAGGATGTCGAAGTTTACCGGCATGCCCCACTTCATAAAGTCATGCTCATAAGGATCACCGGGACCTCAGCTCATCACCCTCTACCACAGGTGGCAAACACAAGGTCTGCGGGCTGGATCCAGCTCTCCACCCTGTTTCTACCTGGCTGCATCGCTGAGTTCCTTGCCCCTAGTTAAGTCGTAGTTACATGTATACAGTCCTAAAATTACATTCAGTCCTTTGAAGGCAACCGCAAGGCCGATGCGGCCCCCGGTGACAATGAGTCTGACACCCCTGCCTAAGCCATGCCATCTCTTGTCATCCCTGCACCCAAAACAGGAATGTTTCCTGCTCAGGCAACCTACACTTGAATAGCTGTAACTAACAGTATTCCTCTGTGAGCATCTTTTGCTTTTTGAAAAGGATGCTGAGACTGAAATAAAAACCACAAGTTTTCTCTGCCCTTTTATAAAAGTCCTGAAGCGGCTAGCACTTATCAATCTACTTAACTTCACATAGGAAAGGAAACAGCAAAAGTATTCTTCCCTTAGAACGTTAGTTCCACCCATGAAAGGGAGCAGAACGTTTCTGTACGGACCCACCACCTTCATATGTGGTAATGAGATTGCTTATGCCTCTCCAGAGCCTCAAAGGAACCTCTTCCAGCTCTGCCGTGAGCCTAATCCTCCATTCCCCTCCTTTTCTATCATCGTCAGTGGAGATATCCCGAACAAGTAAATTAGAGCGGACAGAGGGAGAAAGGGATACGAGTGATTATTCTAGTCCATTTTTGAAGTATAAATTCCAAGTCAGATATTTGTTTTATTAAAAGAGATCAAAGAGTAAGGAAGCTCAATTCTTTCATGTTTCATTCTGCCCTCGCATCCTGTTTTTGTGAAGTCAAGTAACACTTCTGCTGCATGTTTCATTGAGTATGTCCTTGAAAAGCTCTGTACATTTGTTACTGTGTTCTCGGGGGCTCGTAAAGTGAGAAAGAACTTAAAACCACATTTATTTAATGCAAAACACATACAGAACATTCATTCTACTTCTGTTCAATGATGTCCATGTAGACTTAGTCACAAAAAACATGCTTAGAACTCAAGACTCAACCCAGCCCTCCACCCAAGACATTTTTGGGGGTGAAAACCCTATAGCGTGTACAATTATGCTTTATTTTTTTTTTAATTATTTTATTGTTGTTCAATTACAGTTGTCTGCATTTACCCTCCCCCCACCCCACCCCAGTCAAACCCACCTCCCTCCCTTGCTTCCCCCCTCCCCCTTGGTTTTGTCCATGTGTCCTTCATTGCAGTTCCTGAATACCCTTGTCCCCCTTCTCCCCTTCCCGTTCCCCTCTGGTTACTGCCTGAATGTTCTAAACTTCAATGTCTCTGGTTCTATTTTGTT